>JAJQOW010001840.1:0-31879 GCA_037975125.1 Latrodectus hesperus | reverse complement strand
TAATTTAATATAAGATGAATAAAATGTAACTTCAGAAAGTATATGTTGATTTGTGCTTAATTTCAAAATTTCGATACTTTACCTATTACTATTAAATTTTGGTGAAACGTTTTATTTTTAATCTCCTATGAATGAACCTATTCTAAATTTTTTTAGAAAATATTAATTTGATTGAACCCAAGAAATAGTAAAAAATTGATTCAATGTATTTTAAAAACTCAGCCACTGCGACGCGTGGCTGGGTCAGCTTGTATATATATATATATATATATATATATATATATATATATATATATATATATATATATATATATATATATATATATATATATATATATATATATATATATATATATATAATTTATTGCATTATTTATTATAGTTTCGAAATTGATTTGAAAATTCTTTGGTTTACTTTTTATACGACAATTTTTGCTTATGAGGAGAATTTATTCAAAAACATAAAGCCAGTAGATTTTAAAATTTATAGTAATAATAATTCAATATCATTTAAGAAATAAAGAATTAAAATTGAATTCAAAATGTAATCGATGACGTATTATTTGAAAATCCTTCTGGACAAAACTCATGAAGAAACTGGATTATCAGTATTGCTTTTATAGAAAGCATATTCATTTGTTCTTCCATTTGTTTACTGATACAGTTTTCGAAATCCCAAAGGAGAGATATACTGTTTATATAATAGGATATGTAATTTATTGCTGCTGAGACATTCTTCTTCATTTTCTTGTTAATTTTTCTCTGGAGTGTAGAAATAATAATCTAAATTGTCGTATTTCATGAGGTGAGTCATATATTTTTTAAGATTTTTTATAGAACTACACTCGAGAGATTGTGTTTTTAAATTTAAACCGCTTCTTTGGTGTGACAGAAGCGGAGTTTAATATATATCGGCTTCGAAATCAAAGGTATAATGTGTCTTCATTTCCTGGCTAAAAATGAGACGAGTTATATTTATTTATTCTAAATTGCTTTATTTACTTTTCGGAGTGGTGAAATAATGTTAGCGGAAAATCATTATTTCAAATAAATTTTAAAATTTATGAAAGGATGTTTATTTTGGTTGTAAGTAATATTTTAAATAATTTATGAACTAATTCATTTAAAATATTATATACATGATGATTATTGATTCGGAGATACAGTTTAACATAATTTTTCTAACTGTTTTTATGATTTATATAAATTTTTTTATTGAAAATTTAGAAACATTCGCTTTATTTGATTTTAATTTAGAGATTTCTGTCACTTTCGTGTTCAACAAATTGACATAGATTTTTTTAAAAAAATATTTTTGACATATAATTTCTTACAAAACTGTACTTTGAAATAAAGCATCGTAAACAAAACTAGCTAAATTTAAACTTTTATTAAGAGTTACGTAAGGACCATTCTTATTTTGTTCAAACCACAAGATCGAAGTCTTATTTTAAAATGGAAAATTTTGTATTTGTAAACAAATATCTCCTAAATATAATAACTTATTAAAATTTTGATGTAACAAAATCTTAAAAAGTTTGTATTTTAAATTATATTTATATCTTTATGATTATAAAAGCTTTGAATTTAATTTATAAAATAAAATTCGGCAGTTAAAATAACTATTTCAGAAAAAACAAGATGTTTTATGATAATCATGTGGAGACTCTTTTACAGAAATTTTATATTACGTATACCTCAATTTATTTGTTATTATTGGAAAAATATAATGAATTTAAGTAATTAAGAAAAGAATAATGACAGAACTAAAATATTCAGAGAGTAGTTAGTGAGTTTTATTTCTGTAATATATAAATTACTACTTTTGAATTACATATTTCCATATTAAGAGATGACCATAAGCAAATATTAATATTGCATGTGTAATTTTAAATTATGGCAAATTATCAACAAGATTCAATAATTGTACACACGAAACATCCATTTTTTTAAAATGCATTTTGTCATTCAAATTTATGTTAGATATTTTTAATTTAGAACATCTAAACTAAACAAAAATACTGAAATTAAAGTTATATTTTTGTAAAGTTTTAATATTATTATGAAGAAATTTTCAATTAAAGTAATAAAATGATTTTTTCGTCTACTTATATTTTAATCTTCAGAAATTTGCTAGTTTTTATTTTGAAAGCGTTATAATCTTACTGAAAGAATATTTTAAGTATATTTCAGTTAATAATGCTAAAATTTGATTATTTGAAGTACTTCTAATATGTACATACATAAATATTTGCATTCAGAATCTCTTTCAGTTAAATTGAGACTTATTCAGACTGGATAAAATGTGTTTTTTTTTTGTATTTATACATAAAGAATTGCTCAACTATTAAAAAATGAATCTTGATCATAACTCTGATAAAATGTAATAGGAAACAATATATCAAATAAAATATAGACTTGAAAAATATTAATAAGGAGATAAAATGTAAGGAAAAAAAGTCATGGCCAGCTGATTATATTATGTATGTTAAATTTGGAAAGCAATGGAGTAGCTTATATATGTGTGAAGGGCCATATTAGTCTACTGGTTAAAGCATCGGCTTTCCGTTCGGAAAGGCAAGATTCGATTCCCAATGCCGCCAAAGACCCATCCAGTGGATGCGATACACGTGCTCGTTAAATCTGTGGAATTGAAAGTCCTGTGGTCGGTCGTTGAGCAGTTAACATAGGTGTAATAATCTGAAGAAAATTTATTCCTCTTTAAATCAATGTCAAAATTGATTGAATGGATTCTCTGCTTGTGCCATCTATCGGAGGAGTTTAGAGCAAAGTCGTACTTTCACGTTCGTAGTGCTCTGGTTAAACGGAAAAAGCCTCCTGTTGATTTAAATTTGCATACCCAACGGTATAGTAGGCTTGGCTTATCCAAGTGTCATAAGTAACAACAACATATACGAGGGAAATACAATGTTTCTTAAAATTTATGAAGAATATATTATAATATATTATGTAATTCTCCACACAAAAGGAAACACTAAGCTCCTCTATGAAAACTCTCATAAATATTTCTATAGTAATCTCTGCATGAAATGGAACTTATAAATATCTTTAACGAGTTTCTCATTATACACCCCAGAATTAGCACGTAATACAACTACTAATCCTTCATTACAATAATTTGATAAAATAAATATGCTCGAATAATTAGCACCCCGGAACAAAACAATAAAACACTGAAAAAGTAAAATGAAATTAGAGAAGCATTCAATTTATTTATTTCTTAGAATTCCCATTTAGCAGGTATTCATTTTATGAAACATTTCTCACATGGCAAAACAAGACACAAATTTCGATTAAAAAGGAATTCGCTAAAATAATTATCCGGGAATAGCTGGAAGTATGTTCCCATTCATTCCTCGTGTTCTTTGAATGCAAACATTTTTCATGCTTCAGCTAATGAATAACAGGAACACATTCATTATTCAAGAACTTATAAACTATTTTCCTCGTTACAAAAGCCGTGTAATTTGACTCCAGCACACAATCCAGTTTTACGCTTTTCGCTTCAATTGGCGCCTATTAGCGAGAATCTTTTCCCTCAGTATTAAAGCTATCTATTAATTATTTCCCCAGCTCGTCCTTGTATAATGCCAGTGATAATGACGATGCCATCTGCTTTTAAGAAACTTAAAAGAATACTAAGGAATGGGAATAATAATAAGGTTGTGTAAAAAACCACCATAATAATCACCATCGCTTGCTCCGGTAATATTTTCACATTCATAACACTTGATTCATCTTCCATTTGTCGATGTTTTATTTTTATTTTCTAGCGGTGATATGCTAATGAAATACTAAATGAAATATATTTTCCAGAGAATAGATATAAAAGCAGAAGTTTCTGAAAGAAAAATAAATCATCCGACCGTAAACTAGGAAATATGTACTTCTTTGATAGTTGATAAAATGAATTTCGTTAGGAAAGTTACCACACACATTACATAGAAAATTAAAATAATATACTACAGAATATATAATTGGAGTCTGACTGGATATATCGGCTATTCATTTTCTAAAGAAGTTATGTTAAAGCAAATAATGGAATCTGAAAACAAATTGTCTATTAGATCAAAAATCGCATCCTCAGCACATTTTGCCTTCGGACTGACGACCCTAACACCCAGACACACCAACATAAGATTTTGGGATAAAGGTCTTTGAAAGGTCTCTAAAATAAATTAAAAATATATTCATCATTCAATAAACGGTCAATACATACAAATAAATAAATTGAATTCCAATAAAGAAATGAATGCAGCAATAAAATACCTGGATTAATATTGATATTGGTACGATCATATAATTTGTTACTTTTTGGAATCTATATGTATCTTTATTTCGCCACATATTATATTTTCCATATCCATATGTTTAATTTTATTTTTGTAATCTATACGTGAATATACAGCGTGTATTATAAAATTCTGGGCAGATTCTGAATCTAGATCCTCTGGTGGTGTCATCTATCGGAGGAATTTAGAACAAAGTCGTACTTTAACCATCGTGGTGCTCTGATTGAATTAACTCCGTATAGCCAACGGCATAGTGATCTTGGATTGTCCAAGTGTCATAGATAAAAACAACAACAAGAAATACTTTAATTAACAACACAAGGGATTGAAAAATTTCATGAAAATGACCAATGGGCATTGCAGGTGCATCGGTCGCAGCACGGAGAATATCACCTAAATCGCCAGTTTCGCGTCAGAACCCAACAAAAATGTCAATATCCACTGATGTTTTTATGATTTCTAAAATCCTGTTTTTATGAAATCCTGCTTTTTTAAGTTATCATTATAAGACATTATCCTTTAGTAAAATTAGGAAAAAAAATTACAGTGACATTATGTGGGTAAAATGGGCGTCCAAATAATTATATGTGCAAACTGTCATGTTTATTTTTATAGGAAACTGTTATGTTTATATTTATTGGAAACTGTAATGTTTATATTTAAAGTATTAATTCTTATGAATCTTTAACCACTTTGTTTCGCTTCTTTTCTAATTAATTTAATGCTGCTAAAATTAAAATTTAAAATAAAAAAAAGCTGCTTAAATCTTTATTTTCTTGTTTTCCTGACATTTTCCAAAGCTAAATTTTGAATTTTTTTCTTTAAAAATATTCTTTCATCCTTTTTGCCATCCTTTTAAAAATACATTTCTTATAAAATATAGCTAATCTTCAATTATGAATTTCATAACCCATAGATTGTACAGACATTAATAATTTTCTCTACCATCTTGATTCTGTATTTGTTGGAATGATTCTGTTTTTCAAGAATTGGTTATAAATCATAAAATCATGTCGTTTTATATAATAAATGTTATAATAATATATTTCTTTTAAGTATTATTTGTAAATTTTTTGGGAACACCTTACTGTTTTTATGATTTTAGTTGTAAAAAAGTTTTTAAATTACGGATTTATTTAAAATTTTTTTAAATCATTATTTTTTTCGTGTAGTAATGCAAACGGTATTTTGCACTTTTTGCATTATAATGACATCTCAAATGATATGAATGTGTCTAGTGAACAATTGTATACTCTGCTTTTACATAAAATTTAATAAAAACAAAAAATGTTTTCATTTTTTGAATGCAATAAGTCTTTTAAATTTTACTGTTTTTAATTTAAACTTTATTTTCCTTGTAAAACACTATAAAATGAAAAAGTTAGTATAATTTATTAACTTATCTATAAAAATAACTAGATAAAATATTATAATATCATATTATATAGAATAATAATTATTCAAAAACACAATTGCATCATGTTTTTTAACTAAAAAATCAAATTTCCACATACAATATTTGTCCTAAAAATATGATTATAAATTTACTCAAATTATATAGTTAGTAGCTTAAATCTTCTCCATACAATGAAATTCAAAGAAATAATTAGAATTATTTGAGGAAATAGTAAAAAACAAATCGAATATTTGCACTTAACCCCAAAAAGAAATAGTCAGTAAAATTATGAATGAATGAAGAAAAACATGACTTTCGATGAAATCTTAAGATAAAGAGCAGATCTTCACTAGTTCTTATTTGGAGGATTCAAACTCCAGAACAATTGGATTACTCTTTGAGAGGGTAAGTAATCTTGTATTTGCACTTGAGATTAAGGAAAATTCAACAGGAATCTTTTTTCCAAGTCCCAATTTCTAATTTCTAACCGGTTTGCAATGACTTGTTTGCTGTTCAATCAATCTGATCCTAAATAGAGCTGAATAAGCCAAAATCATTCAATGCGTTGTTTGATTAAAGGATTTGAATAGTATAAACTCGCTAAGACTTTTGCCAAGTTGATTTACAAATCCGTGCTTATTTACAACGCTCTTCAATGAATCCGAAAATACAGTTATTATTAAAGCGAAATTTGAAAAATTGATTTTTAAAATAATTTTGAAATACCTTATTAAATTAAGATATTAAGTGAATTTTTTTCACAAAGTATTACAGAGATCAGAGAGCTTTTCAGCATTATTTTTAGAGATTTTTTACACATCAAAAAATGCATAGCATACGTATTAAATTAATATAATAATTGTTAATAGTATTCTAATTATAATATTATTTGTGATCGCAATTAATATTAAATTGAAAAAAACTGATAAATATAATAAGTAATATTACTGATGTTTTTCATCTATTTTAAATTTTGGTGTTATTTAATATTGGTTTAAATATTTTCATGTATATTTGAAGTGATACAATTATCTGAAGTGTATTTTTAATGTATGTTTGAAGTTAAATGTTTTTCAAACTGAGAGATTTAAGTTCCTAGAGTTATGCTACATAACTTTATAATTTTAATTTGTTATTTAATAATATTTTTGAGGATATAAACTCATAAAACAGTTACAAATAACATTTCTCAAGTTTTGCTAATTTTATGAATCCAAAGTGCAAAATTTACTGTTTTGCTAATAACAATTATTATTGTATTGTTATAGTAATTATTTTTCTTACTTGTAAATCTATGTTTTTGTGGTTTTATTATAAATATTTATGAAATAATCTTATACATGGAAAGGGAAATTAATTTCTCTTTCTTCAATATTAGTACTGAAACAAATAAGGGATTTAAAAAAGAAAGAGTTATACTGTAAACCTATTTACCAATTTACATATCATAAAACACTTCAAATTTAAAATTTCTATAATATCTTTTTCAATAAAATTTAAATTAAATATAAATCGCAACGATTTTTCTTAATTAAACTTATTTAAATAAATATAATACTTTTTTAATTTTCTGAAAATAAGCACACAATTATAAAATCGAATCCTATTAATTAGTATAGAAAATTTAATTCGCCCTATAGAATTCTGATTAAGGAATTTATTAGCGGTAAATTTATTTGCATAGTACTGAATATTATCTTCTAGGAAAATCAGGCTAAAGGTAAATAAACTTTCAATAAATAAGTTTAATGTCAGGCAATTTTAATAATTTTAAAAAAGATATTTTTTATTGTTATTTACAAAATGTGAATAAAAGAGGATATCCAATTATTCAATAGCTTAATATTTGTGTAAGTTGAATGCATATCTGATAAGAAATGGTTACAATAAGCATATTAGTCATATTATAAAAATAATTGAAAATGAAACTTAAAGTAAATAGAAATGTAACTTATAATAATAAAATAAATAAAAATGTAACTATAAATAAACACGAATTCCGGAAGAAACGTAATGTTTTTCGGTAAATAATAGATAACATCATAGAGAAAAAGAGAAAAGATGTATATTTTTAAATTAATAATTAAACTGAAATATTACATAAAAGTTTAAGGCATAAACAATGTGGAATGAATAATACGAAAATAACAAAATACCTTTTTTCTGTGTAAAATTATTCAAATTTTTAAGAACTTTCAACTGATGGATTATTAATATTTTTATTAGTTTTATCAAGTATATGTAGCAAAAGAATTAACAGCACATATGCCGTATAATCTAGGATGCCAAATTTTGAGTTTGGTGACTTTTGGAGGATTTTCTTATGTATTTCTTATGTTTCAACTTGATTTTTATTACCTCATAGACATGAAGAATTATAAAAATTATGCAGAAAATTATGTTGTATAATATTTTGGCAACCCTAGTATTTACGTCATCGTGTACATCACAACACGTCATTTTGGCAACATTTCTTCATCGCCAAAAATATTCAAAATTTGGAATCCTGGATTATACGGCATCTGTGCCGAATTAATATTATTAAAATATTTATATTTTACAAACTTCAATTGATTTGATTATCTTGTTTGATTTACAAATGTTCTTTAAATTTCTTATTTCCAATATTACCTCAATTTAATAAAATCATCATAGTAAACTGTACATTATTTACGATCCTATTTACAGTCAATAAAAATACCCGGTAAAAAAAATTAATTTTTTTTTCATTACTTTAAAGTATGATGAATTAAACGCATCCACGAATGGGTGAATTTATTCAATTTATCAGGTTAAGCGCGATACTCACTTCCTCAAATAATAACGGTGATTGAAATACAGATGAAAAATAACTGAAGAAGTTCACTGTTCCTTTCGAAAAGGGATCATTAATACTTCTTTTTTGAAAGAAATGCAAAAAAAAGGAATGTGTGGGTGTTACATGATCTATGGAATGAGTGAGTGGAAGAGGGGTGTAGCAGAATCGTAGGATGCCCATGAATAATCGATAATCTACTTGTGTGTTTTCCCCCTCACCTGTTACGGACCCCACTTGGCACTTCAAACCATCCATCATTTTCAGCTGCCGAATTCCGAAACGGGGAGGTTTTTTGAAGGTAACAATCAAACACCTCACGCAGCTTATGTGGTTAGCATTTCTCGAGAATTCAACAGCGGAATAGTCCAAATAGTAAGCATAGTGGGACACTATCTTTAGTATCGATTATTGGACTAAATTCTTCAAAGAAATTGAGGGATGAAGTTTAACTGTATGAGAATTTCTTCAATATCTATTCCACATCGGTTGAACTGAAGTAATAGGGAATGTCATTTGAAGCAACGTTAGATTTCTTTATTATTAAACGGATTGGAATCATAGAATCAGTAAAGAAATTTTTTTATTAATTGCTTCCCCTGAATACGTGTTGTTGGTATCAGATTTTTGATATTCTAATTATAAAATTGTCATGAATTTAAATATTTAGATAATATAATTTCAGTAAAATTTGACATAGAACCAGTTGATTGTAAATTCAGAAAGTCTGCATTCTGTTTCTTCATTAAAATTATAAAATGAAATTCATCTTATTTCTCCGATCAAATTATTAATATATTAATAGATAAAAGTTTTCAATTTTAAAAGTTAGCTTATGTTACATATAATAGGTTGGGGAAAAAGAAATCCATTATTTTTTCGGTAGATGACTGTAGTGATTAATATCTCGTGAAATACGGATCAAACAATTTCAAATTTATGCTCGTTGTCAAGGTAACATTTCACACTAAAAGGATTCTTATTCTGTTTTTCGTTTGATCTATTCAATTGTAAATTACAGGGTGTTAAAAATAGCAGTGAACAAAGAGAAAATTCGGTACATTTTACAGTTTTTCTTTGACAAAGGCGAAAATGCAAGCCAGGCGGCTAAAATTGTGAATGGTGTTTATGGTTCCGATACTGTAACAGCCAATTATGTGCAATTTTGGTTTCGTAGATTCCGTTCAGGAATTTTTGATGTTAAACATGCACCTCGCACAGGTAGGCTGGTCGTCGAAAATGTCGATAAAATCAGAGAAATGATCGAAGTTGACCGGCATGTTAGCAGTCGTAACATCGCCCAGGAGCTAAAAATCGACCATAAAACTGTTTTAAACCATTTACACAAAGCTGGATTCAAAAAGAAGCTCGATGTTTGGGTGCCACACCAATTAACAGAAAAAAACATGATGGATCGAATTTCCATCTGCGAAGCCTTGGCCAAACGGAATGAGATAGACCCATTTCTTAAACGGATGGTGACTGGAGATGAGAAATGGATCACATACGATAACCCTGTGCGAAAACGATCGTGGTCAAAGAGCGGTGAAGCATCTCAAACGGTGGCCAAACCAGGACTAACGGCCAGGAAGGTTCTGCTGTGCATTTGGTGGGACTGGAAGGGGATTATTTATTACGAGTTGCTTCCATATGGCCAAACACTAAATTCTGATCTCTACTGTCAACAACTGGACCGTTTGAAGATAGCGATTGACCAGAAACGGCCAGAATTGGCCAACAGGAGAGGTGTCGTGTTCCACCAGGACAACGCTAGGCCACATACATCTACAGTGACTCGCCAGAAACTTCGGGAGCTTGGTTGGGAAGTTTTAATACATCCGCCATACAGTCCGGACTTGGCAACAAGCGATTATCATCTTTTTCTTGCATTGCAAAATTTCTTTAATGATAAAAAATTGGCATCTAGGGAGGATTGTGAAAATCGACTACTAGAGTTTTTTGCAAATAGAGACCAGGACTTCTATGAGAGAGGCATTATGAAGTTACCTTTAAAATGGCAACAAATCATACAACAAAACGGTGCATATTTGACCCAAATCGAACAATCCGAAGCATGTTAAATAAAGTCCTGAAGTTCATATGAAAATAATGGATTTCTTTTTCCCCAACCTATTATTATAACCTAAATAACAAGCACATTTAACAATGAAAATATAAACCAAGAAAACTGTTAGTAAAATAGTTTATATTGTAACATTTTTCTTATCTAGTTTAAATATCATATACATTTACACAATGCAAAACTCTATCTCTATGTGCATTGAAAATACCAAATGGAGAATAATAATGTATTTATAAATTTAGTCAAAAACCAAATTGAGAATAATAATGAAATACTAGATGGAGAACAATACATTGTGAAAATACGAAATATAGTAAACCGTTGGAAAAATGTTCAATACATATTTTAAAATTTCAAAGAAAATAGAGTAAAGGAAAATGGAACGAAGTACCAGCATGGGAGGCTTCATCAGGGTATGTTGACCCCATTGGCACAAAGTATGGCTTTTCTGCACTGGCCCAAGACACAGTCTTAAAAAGAAGCCAGTACACCCCAAAGCCACACCAAACCAAAGTATCAAACCAGAATAAAATAAGTAAAAGTCAAGCTAAAATATATAAAACAAAATCCAATGTTGCCAAAATACATTTAATTTATAGTAAACAAAATTAAAATTAAATCCAAATCCAAATCTGCAAGAACAGCGCCAAATACTACATGTAAACCAAATAAATAAATGCATAAATTTAACGACTAAGTGTAAACACTATTGGAATTTCAAGCTATGTACTTATAAGACCTTCAAGGCTTGGGTGACCCTTCTGTAGTATAGAACTACGCATTACTTCACTCTTATAAACAAAATGCTCTACTAGCCAAATAGTGTTTGCGCCAGTGTGGTCAACTTCCCCTGATAAAGCTGGCCATGTTGGTACTTCGTTCCATTTTCCTTTATTCTATTTTCTTTGAAATTTTAAAATATATATCGAACATTTTTCCAACTGTTTACTATATTTCGTATTTTCAATGTATTGTTCTCCATCTAGTATTTGAGTATTATTCTCCATCTAATATTTAATTTTATAAATTTGGTTTTTGACAAACTTTATAAGTATATTATTCTTCTCCATTTGGTATTTTCAATGTATTTTAAATGTATTATTCTCCATCTACTATTTGATTATTAATTTTATATAATATACTATTAATTATATTTTAGTAATTTTATTTTAGCTGCTTTTACGCTGAATGTATTGCTAAACATTAGTGTTTTTTTTTTTACCTATTCTACTTTTCAATTATATATCTATTCTTGTATCTTTCAATTTTCGTTATGATACTTCTAATCTTGCTTGCTTTATATATATATATATATCTATATCTATATATATCTATATATGTATATATATATATATATATATATATATATATATATATATATATATATATATATATATATAATTACAGAAATATCAATCCTAAAGTAAGTTTTAAAAAGTGGCTAATTAATTTGTAAACAACTTAATAGCTTACCAAAACAAAGGAATATGAATTCAAATAACATTAATACTGATTTATATTCTACTAATATATTGATCTGTATCTTTCTCTTGAAAGTTATTTAAATATATTTAATTAAATTTAATTGCAATTGAGAATGATAAAAAAATATATAGGATATTTTTTCCTTCTATAATTAATATTCTTTGCAGCATAATTCTAAACTTAAGGGGTCGAATGTTATTTTGTAACATTCAATTTTTAACTACATATATATAATATGCACGCATTTTAATACTTTTATAATTATTGGCAGAATCCACATAAAATGGATTTTTTTCTGTTTCAAGATGTGTAATTATTATGCACTTAAATTGTACTTATGTAATTATTATGGAATTAAATAGTAATTATGTAATTATTATGGAAATAAATAGTAATTATGTAATTATTATGGAACTAAATAGTAATTATGTAATTATTATGGAATTAAATAGTAATTATGTAATTATTATGGAACTAAATAGTAATTATGTAATTATTATGGGAATAAATAATAATTAGGTAATAATTATGGAATTAAATAGTAATTATGTAATTATTATGGAATTAAATAATTAAATAATACTTTTATTCTTCTTAGTAACGTGATAACACGTATATTAAAACGAAAAAGGTAATTATTATCGAACTAAATAGTAATTATGTAATTATGTAATCCCTCTCTTTCAGCTCTTCTTCGAACAGTTTTAACTGATGACATGTGAATGTCAAAATAAAGTCGTGTTTTGAATGCATTTATGAATAAAATTAACAATAGATTTCACAATTAATCAAATACACGTAATTATTTTCACTTTTTCAAAATATGATGAACTTTCCAAGATACTGATTTAAGTATTTTAGTAAATAATAAACTCAATATTTATTCGTTACAGAAAATTAATCATCCAATTAACTTTTCATAGTTAAAAATTTCATTAAATTTTTTAAATTTGAAACGAAAATGTATTTCATAAATCATAGTTGAAGTATATATACCTTCAATTTTTTTTACTGATTTCCAGAGCAAACACACTGAAAATAAAATTAAAGGAAAGTATCAAAACAAAAATTCTAAAATATTTTTAACTTCGTTGTTTATGATTGTTAGTTCATCTTATTTAAATCTAATTAAACCAAAAATAAATGATTATTCATAAAGGGAATCTACCCTTCATACAACTTTTTATTTTATTTTCGTTACTATTAACATATTTTTGGCTTATAATTTATTAACTTAATTAAATTTTTTTAAATTATAAATTACATCTTTCTAAATTTGAAAAATTTGTTTCATTAATGGAAATTAAAAATTAAAAAAATATTCTGATTGATTACACATTAAGTTTCCAATAAAAAATCTGAATTGCAATATAAAATAACGAGAACTTACAAATTATTTATTTCCTGCTTAAATATGATGTAACAGTAATATATTCATATCAATCAGCAATTTTCTATTAAGCAGTTTCTAGTCAATATTTATGAATCATGCTAAAAATTGTATTTTATTCTTTATAAATATTGTTTAATTAATTTAAAGTAATTTATTAAAAATATAATATTATTTCTTCATTAATAAATGCTGAGAAAGTAACAGAATGATTTTATCTTTCGCGCTGTATTATTTTAAATTATTTTTAACCACTTTATGAAATAATAAAATGATTCTCATTCTAAAATGATTATTTATTTTTATCCATAGTTTATAAAAATATCAATCATTTTTTTCCAAAATTAAACAATTAATTTCATGTTTTCTTAGTCAGTAATTGAAACATAATAGAATGAAAACCTCTTTAATCAAAACTGTTATTGCAAAGTAAATTTAGGAATTATAAACATACTTTTTATTCTGCTTACGTGTAATTATTCTTGAATGTTTTCATTAGTTTTGTTTCCTTATTTATGATGCAATTTTGATACTTCAAGTTTTATTTCTCCTGATGCTTGCTTACTCACAAAATGTTTCACTTCCTTGAGTCGATTGTTTATTTCTTTAAAAGGTCACAAAATCTCCAAACTGTTAAATTTTTAAAATTTGGCAGTTTAAATTTTGTAAATATATTCCAGTATAAGCAAATGAATATTAATATATTTAACAAAACAGAAGACAGAGATTAATTAGTCCATTAAATGCTAAATATAATCTAATATATTCCATTGTCTTAGACAAAGCTTTATTCATATGTTATAGTAATGTTGATTTAATTTCGATAAAGTTCAGAAAATTGAGATTTTAAAAATGGACCAAAAATTTCTATTTCCTGTCCCATAAAGAAGTATTTTGAATATCATAAAGATATTCTCCAATTAATTATCATATTCAGTTGAGATCTGTAGATATATAGATGCTAAAATAATTTAATTTTCATAGTTATTGTGGTTCTATTTTCCTAATAATTTTAAATTCCCTTAAGAATCAGAAAATGCAATTGAAAATATTTATTCTGAATTTTCACTGGTTGAATGTCTTAGTAAAAAATGAGATGAAAATGGATAGAGATCAGTCGATATATATCTATTTCTATGTATTTTCTCTTTATATATATATATATATATATATATATATATATATATATATATATATATATATATATATATATATATATATATATATTTACGCAATAAAGAAATAGATGATTCAAAGCATCCCGTGAGAAATCTATTTTCCTTCCTGTCACCGAAAAGACGGGAATTCCATAACAGGCCTCATCAAATGTTTAAAATAACATTTCACAAACTCATGCATTTGGGAAATATGTTCCAAAATAAATATGGAACGAAATCAATTTTACAGGATTATATCTTCGCGGAGGACCGAAAGATTCATCTTTGTTATTAAACATATTTATATTTTGGACTTTGATGTTTAGGGAATTTTCCGTATTTCAAAGTAAAATGATTTTCCGTCCTTTTATTCTCCTACAAAGGGAATCATCCCATTCTGAGAGGTGGGCCTCACATTGAGAATCAGAAATGGATTCACGATTTCATTATTGTGGAAAGGGCGTTACTGAATCATTTCAGCAAGGGATGTCGCGTTAATTTTTGCGATGCAATTATTTTATTTTCCTTCAAAATATGAAACAGGATTTTATATCTGTACCTCTATGCATGAGAATAATATACATATGATTTGTTGGAAATTTTCTCAATATTTCACAAAAAGAATTTTATATAAAATTACCGTATTTTATATTGGAATCACATTTGCTGTTGTTGTTATTGTGTGCCAGATAGGCTGGCAACAAGGGGTGCGCTGCTCCACTTTTTCAACTGAACCCTATTTTGGTGTGGAGTTTGACTTCCTCAGTACACACATGCCATAGGGACCCGTTTATAGGGTAGGCAACCATTCACACCTCATTTATACAAGGAAAGAACAAAGACAGAATAGAGAGAGAAAGTACATCCATGCCCGAACTGGGATTCGAACCCAGGACCTCCTCATCCGCAGTCAGGCCACTAGACACGTTGGGCGGCTGGAATGATATTTTAAACTGGTATATGACCCTGTGAATAGCAATGACAAGATATCCATCATTATTTAGAGAAAATCATTATTTTGAGGACATTTTCCACCTGGGAAAAAGCTGTACTTTACAATGGATACCTGCACATGTTGGCATTGAGGAGAATGAGGAAGCAGACCGGCTTGTGCAAAGGAGACGAGAGACCTTAACTCGGAAACTCCCAACACCGTAACTTTAAGAGACGCCAATGCAATCGCTAGATGCAAACTGAAATAAAAACACATCAAAATAGAGCATCAATTATCTGTTGTCAATGCGGACAGGATCATTAACATGACTATTTCCAGATTTAGAACCCAACACTTCTGTGGAAAGAGTATAAATGCAGACGGCACCAGATGTTACAAATCATGTAGGAACTGCCCTGTGGAGGAGCTCACCCAAGAACACATTTTTAACTGCCCGGCCGTCATAAGAAGTTTACAGGCTATTGGCGAATTTCCCTTTCAGGGAAATCTCTACAATGATAAAATTGTACACATTGTCAAGGCTGTTATTTCGGCACATGGAAGGATTTGACTTGACTTCAAATGGACACGACACAATCCAACCAACCAATATCAATGACGAATGGTTTTGGTAACGATTCTCAAGAATGTATATTTAGAGTAAATCTTGTAAAGAAGCAAAATATATGCATATTTGTCATTGAATAATTTTACAATAAGAAGAGAAATTTTAGACGCACATTTCATTCAATAATCTTTCAAAAGAGGAACTATGTAAGACCACGAGGAAATGTTTCATTTTCATGTCTCGAGGATCGCGAGTTGAATACCTGAAACAATGGAAGACTCGTCTTATTGATAAATTCTCTCCTCTTTAATACTTCAACAGCTTTCCGCCGGAGTCCAAAGAGATCACAGACAAAGCTACGTTTTTCACATTTACGAGGTTACAAATTACGACACTATTAATTATATTTTTTGGTTTTGTCAAGTAAAAAGATCAGCCGGAAAAATAACACTAAAACAAAAAATTTTGCAACTTTTATTAACACAAAACAAATATTACTTTAATGATAAAAAATATGCGATTGAACCTAAGAACTATTAGTAGATCTTTAATAATCAAATCTGATAGCTCATGTATTCAAACGTAATTTTAAATTTCGTATTAATATATATTATTTTTGATTGCTATATAAATTATTTGAATGTATTTTTATTACAAAATTAATAGCAGTAATTCAAACTTATAATTTAAGGAAAGTAAAAAGCTATGAAATTGCACCATTGATTACCTTTGATATATTTTCTGTACATAAATACTTTTATAACAAAATGCAAAATGTCAATCTTAGAAAAAAATTCAAAAGGAACTATTCAAATTCAGTATATTGAAATGTTTTTGTCTCATCAAAATACTTACTTTTATTATTGTTATTTGATAATTTAAGCCATTGTGTAATACTTGTGAGTGTATTTCATAATGTTTTAATTGCGCTTGGAAAGAGATAAACATTAATAATTTTATATCATTCCTTAAGATATTACATTTCATATCATTTAAAAAAAAACAATGAATAGGAATATTTTAGACAGAGATAACGTTTGGAATATATGAAAGTCATATCAGAATTTGTGTTTTATAACGTTAATTTCGTAAACATAAGGAGTCGCTCAAATAAAGTTAATAATCTGTGAGATAACAATGCTAAGAAATTGAGAATAACGGTTACAGATTTCCCAGATTGAAAACAATTACTGACGCTAATTCATTTTCAATTCAATAAACTCAATGCTGCACATCAAAAAGGTTTCACAATTTAAATTTGAAGAGAGTTATGTTTGTATAAAGTTACATTGGAATATTGTAAACGTTATTTTTTCAAGAATAAAAATATAATTATGATTTGGATAACATTGTCAACTTGCTAAAACATGAGTTAATAACTCATTTTTTGAAATCTTTTTATATAATTAAGAGCTAAAAAATGCACTTAATGTCATCTAATTGACATGGAGAAAACATTATACTTTATTGAAATAACCAAAAAAGATTCAGCATAAATTTAATGGATTGCAAAAAGTCTGTATTAAATTTTACAACATATAAATTACTAGCAGATAAAGATGAATTCTATTTTTTATCTGTAGAAATAAAGTATATAATCAACTCTACGTCCTAAAAGCGGCCACCATCGGCCAACCAGCAATGGGCCGATGTATAACCATATATGGGCATGAACCGGCAATTACATGGGCCACACGTGGCCACCCAGCGTTGGGACAACAGTGGACCGTATCCCTGGCGGATCCGAATAACGAAAACATCTTGGTTAACAAAGTTAAAGACTCTTACCGGGAAGTGACTAGCGGTAGAGAGGTATTTCTGCATTATGTACGTGCTCATGTAGGCACCTTCGGTAACGAAAGAGCTGATGAACTGGCCAAAGAGGCTGCGAACTTACCAGAGCCAACGCTGGACCTGTCACGTCCAAGGTTACACCTTCTCAAGGTGCTGCATAAAGAAGCACTGCGTGTATGGCAGCAGAGATGAGATAACGATGTAGTAGGCCGCCAGACCTACAGACCCTTCCAAACAGTGAGTGAAAAGAGAGTTTTCGGTAACGCCATCATAGCCCAAATAGCGACTGGACATGGACGTGTACCGGAGTACTTTCATAAACGAGGGTACCCGATTAGTGAGCTATGTCGCTCGTGCAATGTGGTGGGGGATTGCCTCCACTTCGTACTGTCTTGTACCAGGAACTCGGAAGAAAGGAGCAAACTGGTGTATGATAGCGAAAGCTTGAGTACCATCCTGGACCGGCGCAACCGGTCGTTCTTGAAAAGGATCATGTCCATTGCGTCGGATGACATTCCAATAATGGAATACCAGCGATCCACCGACGATGGTCCTGTCAAGAACTGGGAGATAGAAGAATAGCATAAGAATTGACGGTAAATTATATTTCATAATGCAAGAGTTCTAAAAAGAAAGGCATCGTACAAATCTTCCATGAATGTACTGATTGCCATGTAAAGAGAGTGGGCGCCGGCGAGTTTACTCGTCTCATCAAGGTATGGTTCACGGGCTCATCTACCAAGGCAGGTGACGGCTGCTGGGTGGTAGATTTGAGTTGAATATCTTCGGGTGTCTTGGTACTTAAAATTAGTTATAGAAGCCTCGGCTTCTGGCACTAAGTCTCAACCACTTGTTCCCCTTCTGTTTCTTACGTCGGCCTAGCAGCAATGACAACGACCAATCATTGACGAATAGGCCGAATACCGGCGGGCCGCTGCTGGCCTAGACGGCTGATAACAGCGACCTGATGAATGACCGGCATTTTTGATTTTTCTGGGTAGTTTTCAGACTACAGAGATACAATTGCTTTAAGCATATTGTTATATTAAAAATCACGAGTAAATTTTATTTTTCCTAAATATAATTAAAAATTTTATTCATTTAAAAAATACATAAAAATTTAACAAAAAGGGAATTTATATTCATTTAATAAAGATATAAGAACAAGGTATTCCCCTTAAATTAAATAAACATTAATTGTTGATTGATAGTGATGAACTGGAATAGTCACAAAAATGTGCAAGGTTCTTCATTTTTAAAGAATTTATCTATCAACGACGAATACTTTCCCAAAGAACAAGTCTCTGGTGTAAGTGTTTTGAAAGAGTGATGGCTCAGTAATTAAGGACACAGAAAAATCCATGACTACCAGAAGAAATCCTCCTAACGTCATGGATGAGAAAATAAATGATTAGTGAAAGAATACAAAGCTCCGTTTTTTTTTTCCTGTTGGTGTAGTGATTGATTGCAGAGCCGTCAGTGATGGGGGTGGATTCCGTGATTAATTAAAACAACCACAAGGGAACGAATTTGTTGGAGGGTATTTAACACTTAATCTCTCATTTCAGTGATTGTTAGTGTCCTTTATATCAAGAATCATTTATTCCTGGAAACAAATAAGAAAAGGGAATTCTTATTTAATTGTTATTTTTTTTCAAGCTAATAAGGAACCATTTCAATTAGTGCTTTCATGCATTTTTTACAAGAATTCAAATTAGTAACCTAGATTTAGTTTAAATATACGAAGGCATATTTCAAATAAATTTATAAATATTGAAATTCTCTCGAGGAATATTTGCACTTGTCAAGAAGGAAAATATTTTAATTCATGCATGAACTGAATAAAATTAACTTCTTTATAAAAAATTAGTACAAAAATATAGGAAATGAAAATGCACGTTTTGACACTTTCTCATTACCTTCCATTATTTTTAATTCAACAAGCACTTCATTTAGAGCTTCATTTAGAACAAATTTTAAATTTTTCATAATAATTACATAAATGTCTAGGATCTACGTGAGAGCTAATTCAAGCAGAACTACAGTTTCAAGTGGATTCTGAACCAATATAAACATCTTAGTCAAAAGCAAGATTCAAACCTCAAACTGTTGAATCGAAGGTCAACGTTAATGATTTAGAATAACATTTGTACACACACATGCTTGTGTATGTATGTATATATTTATATATTACGAAATTTATTTATCTAAAAAAATGTAGATTTAATTCAAATGTTTTAATATTTACCCATAGCTTTTTAGTTTATAATTCTTACTGATATAAACTGTAAAAAATTAGTACTTTCGACAACACACTTACAAAATTTGTTTGGAAACTTCAGTGCATATTGTCTCGTACGCATATGGTAAAAAAAACAAATAAATATCTAAAAATGTATAACATGTCAGGATGAAGAGTAAAAGAGATTCCTCTTTACTTAACACCACAATTCTTTAGAGAAATATTAAACATTTAATTAAATGGCTTAACATTTGCCTTTAACATTTTGCTTAACCTTTGCAAAACAAAAACTAAAATTATGTTCAATGCTTTTGATTTTTACCCGAGAAAATTTTATAAAGGAAAAAAAAATCATTCAGAATTGCAATATTTGAAAGTCATGCACACACACACACACAAATTATTATTCATATTGAGAATTTGTATATTGTAGTTTATTTATTATTCAGTTTAGCGTAGTATATGTTAAATATTCAACAATAACAGACATAAGAGACAATTCTAAAGAAACTTATTAATTTGTATATAACATATATCTTACGCTTACATTAAAAACTGTAAAATTGCATTAAAGAAACCTTATGATAATTTTTATATCTCACATACCATGGCATATTTTATCCATAAAATTATAACAAAATAATTCACAAATTTTCAAGTATATATATATATATATGTGTGTGTGTGTGTGTGTGTGTGTATGTATATATATATATATATATATATATATATATATATATATATATATATATATATATATATATATATATATATATATATATACATATATATATATATATATATATATATATATATATATATATATACACACATATATATAATAAGTTTTAACAAAACATAAGTGTAATACTGTAAAGAATATTTTTAGGATCACAAAAGTCGTCACATAAGAACTTCATATTTCAATAAGAAATCAAATAAAAACATTAATATTCGAACAAGGATTATTAATTTGGGATGAAGCTAAGGTTAAATTCATTTATCTCGTGTAATTGTCTACTGCAAGATTTATAAATAGTAAAGAAATTTTATGAATACACTCTGGTTTGTTTATTTTAGGGCTAAAATGTTTAAAATTAAAAAAGAATTATATCAAGAAGAAAATGCATTGAACTTACGCAAGTAAATTAATCAATAATTTCGGAATGTTATGCATAATTGTATAAGACATTATTAAAATAAACTTATTATAATGCTTAAACACTTGATTAAAAGTTGTGAATACAAACAGTTTAGTACATTAAAGTACATCCACAAGGGAAATATTAATCTAATTTTAGCAAACCAATACTGCAACAGCTTTAATAGTTTTACTTAAATAAATGTTTCAACAAACTAGCTCTACTTGTAAAAGTTGTAATATTTAGGTGACATTAAATTAGCTTTCTAAAAATGGACGTGAACGAACACATTATTCTTGCTAACATAAATGAGATATTCGATGTAGTGCTTTCGTTTATTTGAATTGATTGGACCCAGTCCAATTTGAGCCTGATCCAAAATACAGGGAGGACTGTTATCTAATTTTCACGCAATGCCATGTCCAAGTTAGAGAGGACTTTTGGCATGACACCAGAAAAATAAATTCCTAATTCCTGGAAATGAAGAGAAATGAAATCCATTTTATAAATGACCCGGAACTTCTCAATTATCAAATCCAAACTTTCTTTACAGATTAACTTACCTAACGACTGCGTACCAAACGGTGGATGCCATTGTTCAGGAGCTGCGATACGAGTTGGCGTTTATCACCCATGGCTGAATACTATCGAGAAGAGATACATTTGCTTAAATAAAAAGGAGGGCACTTGGTCCGATTCACGTGTTGAGGAAACACGATAAGATAGGTTATTTATCATCGCTACTTGTGAAAGTCTCGAATTTCATCAAACTGGGGAAAACTGCATTCCAATTGGTATTAAATGACGTGCTGGTAATTCCATTTCTTGAAACAATTAGCAGCATTATAATACATTAATCTATTAATTTAATTTCCTAATTTTAAACACAATTGTTAAAATATTATTTAAATCAATTATTTCAAGTTATAGTAGAAATTATTTTAAAATTAAATCATTTAACATATTACATAAAATAAATTTTATGCAATATGTTAAATGATTTAATTTTATCACAAATCACGTTATATTAAATCCGCTTTATATAAAAAAGCGTTGTACGCGAGTATTCTCATAAAAAGCGCTCGTATGACCTTGTATGACGTTTTATGTACAAATGATTTACAGTTAACTTTTCTCATTAAAAGAGATTAAATCGAATATTAACGGAACAATTATGATATGAAAGAAATGTGTGCGTTTTATTAAAACCAAGAACATTTTAAACATAAAAAAATGCATTCAAATGTAACTAAAAAACAGTTCATTTTAAGTAAATGAAAAATATTCTAAAATCAGTTTTATTAGATGTTTACTCGCTGTGGGAGCTATCTGAAATAACGTTTTTCACCGACATCTTTTTTAGCAGAATTTTCAAAGATCAATGATATAATTTAATTGAATTTTATTAAAACACAATGTGTAAGCATACGTGAAATTGATAGCAAAATGTACAATTCATTATAAATTCCATAGTACAGAAATATAACGCCGGTAATCAACGGATTATATGGTAGAAAACACGTGTTATACCAGGGACATGAAATCACGTCCTTGTTGTCGTGTGACAAGTACAAAAAGAAAAGAAAAGGTAAAAAAAGACAAGTCATATGGGACCAAAGGCATGGAGCTCTGCCCTGGCCGCATCTTAAGCTTTTTTCGATATAGAGGGTGCCATGGTAGCAGTTGGGGTTGATGCTGAAGAGGATTGAGGCAACAGAGATGCCTCGGATCCAGCGGAACTCCTGTGCAGTGCCTGCATTCTGCGTAGGTTCTAGATCCGTCGGGCATGATTTTCATACCCCTCATGTGCCCAGTCCACATTCGTCCCGTAATATGAAAACACGTTATATAAAAGTACTGTGTTCGCACGACCGATGGCTGAGTGGTTAGCGCTCCTGCCTCCTGATCTGTGGGTCCTGGGTTCGAATCCCGGTTCGGGCATGGATGTTTCTTTCCTTCTCTGTTCTCTCTGAGTTTCTCTACCCTTTCTTCCGTAATGATGTTTGAATGTGGTCCGCCCTAAAAACGTTTTTGTAGTGGTATGACGCGGGTAACGCTACTCGCCTCCGTGACTTGGTTCACAGGTGCCCGTTGGGTAACGACAAATGAGTAGCAGTTTCTGCCCTTGTTGTGGCATAGAGTTCAATCCTCAAGTGCCCGTCGTTGGAAAAAAAAGTACTGTGTTATAGGGAAGATTACTGTCTTTCTTAAGATCTACATGAAATATTTCGGATTTCAACTATGATAATTTTACACTTCCATTCTAAAATCATGCAAATTTTTCTTTTATGCATTCACATGAAAGTTACTGTTAACATTTTGGAAATGTCAATTTTACAAGTAGTAGTTATATATTTTATTGTTTAATGATTCGGATCATTGATTTTTGCTTACAATATGAAGTATCCCCATAGTTTAATGTGTTTTCAGCAATGGTATCACCAAATACTTTTATCTACGCAATCATTAAATAATTTAAAAAAGAATAATAAAATTCCCATGAATAAGTGATTGAATTTATAAATAATTTTTAACTAAATTTCAGTTAAAGGATTAGATTATTGCACACCAATATTAATGAATATTCATTTCGTTGTTTCGCTGTTAACGGTGTAAAGATTTTGTAGATCTTCACGTACTGCATTTTGGGAAACAAATTACAGAAAATAACCCGATATTAAAGAACACCATGCCTAGCATACAACAGTGACTTGAATCGAACCCAAGATCTTTCACATTCAAGAGTTTCGTCATACCATAAGGACATTATGAGTCCAAAATAAGCCAACCGATGTGATATCTTTAATGATCCTCGTTCCCAAGCACGGACTTTAATCAATGAATCCAATATTTATTTTATAACAAAATATTTATAATGATTATCACATACTAAATGATTATTCTCTTCAAATTACTTAAATCTTATACTGAAAATAAATAGGTCGTAATCATCATTCTTAAATGTATTATTTTCAGGTATATTTGGTGAAATTCTATGAGACGGAAACTAAAAAACTAAACGATGGAAAGTTTTGTGTTTCCGGATTAAAAGAATTTTATATACCTTTTCCACTTATAATTATAATCAAAGTATACATTTGATTCGGAAATGAAAATGATATACAGAGGTAAAATCATTATAATTTCGTCGTAAAATATTATTTTCATTTTTGTACACAAAACATTGTACAGATGTTTCTTCTAAACATACATATTTGTAATTTATGCAGGTTTTCAATGTGAATTTTGCAAGTTTACATTTGTAAACTTCTAAACGTGTGTTATTAAATGTGCAAATTAAAAACAAAACTTTTTAACAATTGTGTAAATTTTGTTTTACGAGAAACTGAAACTGTGAACTGAGATTATATATATATATATATATATATATATATATATATATATATATATATATATATATATATATATATATATATATATATATATATATATATATATATATATATATATATATATATATATATATTAATACTTTCTTTTATATCATTCATATTGTTTTTATTACTTCGAAAATATTTACGCTTATTAATTAAATATGTTATTCATTATCTATTTCGAATTATTAAAATAAGGAAATAATCAACATCAACTGGCAGAAGTTTCATTTATGATAATTGTATTAAAACTGCTTAAAAGGGAAAGCAAAACACAATGTTTAATTAATGCATTTAATTTCCTTTAAGTAAATCATCTTTAGATAATAAATAATAAAGATATTTTTGTGTTAGTGAATTTTCCCATGTCAAACTAATTTGCTTGGCATGTGAACGAAATTAAATGAGTGTGTTTTGAATGAGCTTAACAATAACCATGATCAATGTACTGGTTAATTAATTAAAATGTATATGTTCTTCCTAGAATAATTCATTACAGTAATTTGTAGGTTCTCGAGGCAAATTCTTAGAACTTGATTTAAATATCTCAGGAATATTAATTATTATTTCCAATTAATATAATTTTTTTAAACTTATTTATTTTCTGTTAAGTCCTATCCAGCTAACTGATTACCTTTTTAATAATTTAGCAGTTCAAAACTAATTGTTGTTATGTTGGTTATGTTAGCAATTCAGAGATTTATTACTAACAAAATATTTGAAAATGATTATATTTTTTCTGAATATTCGTTTTTCATTTAAAAATTTATCCATTGTATACATAGTAATTGAAATCAATTAAGTAAATATTTCTATCCGAAATTATTTTAAGTAAATTTTTAAAATGTAATTAATTTTTGATTAATTTGTAAAATTAAATTCTTCTGTTTAATGATGATTCTCTCTTTTAATTGAGTTTGCTCTCACTTTTTAACAATATAAGCAATTCGGCTTATAAAATATTAGTGTATTATAAGCTTAATTAATAATAAATCAATTTACATTAAATTCAGTTTTTCCACACGAACCAAGTTTAGGCTTTGAACAATTTAATAAATCTAAAATAAATACTGTTAAACTTGTTTTATATAAGTTAAATACAGAAATATGTGCACATAAAATAATTAATTACTAATAAATATTTCTAGTATTAATATTTAGAAAATCATTTATTATACTTTTTACTTGTGAATGTTCATTTAAAAAATAATATTTTGGAAAATCTTTAAATTATTTTTCATACAAGCTTTACTTATTTGCATTAATTTATTAGAAAATGGAATTTCTTTTTATTATATATAAACATAACAATAAAAATAGTTACTGTTTGTTAAAATGCTGATGTAATAAAATATATTTTTAAAAGCAACAGTTGCTAAGCAATTTAGTATTATACCTCTCCCATAGGTGGCAGCACTATTGAACACACTCTTAAATAAATGTTTTGGATGGAATAAACGGAAAATATTTGAAGAAAGCATTGTTTTCCTTCTCAAGCAATCAAACAGTAAATTCAAAAAGGCCCTTTAAGAAATTGAATATTAAAAAAAGCATGATTAATTATATGAGTACATTTATTATTTTAAAAGAAAAAAGAAAGAAATTTAAAAATAAAAAACATTATTCTTCAGAATAAATATTCGATAGTTAAAGAATGCAAGTCTCAAATGTTGTTTTATAATATATTAAGAAACACACCTTAAAAGAATGAAGTTTGATTTTCTTATCAAATATATGAACTTTAACAATACAGACTGTAAATTTAGTAAATTAAACATAAGTAGTTATAGTAAAATTTAATATATTCAGAAAAAGTGATAAAATTAAAAGAAAATTTTCATACATAGTTAAATGTTCCCGACGAAATATCATGTATTATTTTTTTTAAAAATTTTAATTACATTTTTTTTGTGTGTGTGTGGGCATTACATTTTTCCACATATTCTAAATTTGATTAAATGCGATTAGTTTCACTGGGTACTAAATTTACCATCCAAATTGCTACAGTTAATAGGATTATTAGTTACACCAGCGTGATATTGATTATCAGAAATAATTTTGTCAGTAAGACTCTAAAATTGTAAATCTCATAAGATAACGATAACAAAACTATATATGAGATAAGCAAATATAAACTTTTTGAAGTAAATTTAATGAAATTATTCTGAAATATTCTGAGATAAAGTGAATTCAATAAGTTAATATATTATATTTTGTGTGAAAATTAAGTTTATATTTACAAAAACATTAGAAACTAATTAAGTAATTCATAAATATGGAACCAGTTTGTTTAAAACGAAATAAATTCTGCATTGCAAAATAAAGTCAGTTGGATAAGGTACAGATGCCGTATAATCCAAGATGACAAATTCTGAATTATTTAGCAATGAAGAAATGCTGCCAAGATGGCGTATTGTGACGTGCATGATGACGTAAATACAAGGGTTGCCAAAATAGAAATTTTTGCATAATTCTTATAGGTTTCCATATCTATGAAGTAATAAAAGTCAGGTTGCTATATGCATAAGAAAATCCGTTAAAAAAATCACCAAACTCAGAGTTTAGCATCCTGGATTACACGGCATCTTTGCCAAGATAATAATTGCAATATGTAAAACGCTAAATTTTTGTTATGATTTAGTATTTTACATATCAATAGACTGAATTATGTCAATTCCCTTCTTCATTATTCAGATCAATATAATAGTAAAATGTTTTATTTTTCTTACCCTTCATTAAAATAAAAAAGTTAAATAGAAAAAGAATATTGCAATTATTAATTTGAAATTCTGTTAATTAAGGAAATTTTTTAAAAATTCAAATTGTCCTTACCGATTTAAACTAACCATGAAATGAATGTTTTGTCATGTATTTTTCACCTTCCTTAATCTGCTGTTCTATTTTCCATCAGTTAATCGCTTGTATCAATGGAAAACAGCTTGCTTTAATCTTTATATAAGAATCGTTTTATCAACTAAATGAACTTCGAAACTGTTCTCAGATATTCAATGGTGAACTTCGCCTTGTTTGCTGCCGCTCGAATATAATATATTTTATAACACAATTTTATAGTTATGGATTGCTTATTTAGAGCGTTATATGTTGAATGAATTATTTAATTCCTCTGAAGGTGACAATATTCTCAGACATTTGTTGTTTCTGCTTTGTAATTTCTAGTAATAAATGTATGCAATATAGATAAATATATCCAAAATATATTCAATATTATTGAAATAAAAAAGTACCATAAACTAATTCTGAAATATGTCATTAAAATTAGAAAGCGCAGTTGTAGCTTTTAGAAGAAGCTTAATGTTTAATTTATTATCAATCTTTAATCACTAGTATAAAAGCTTTAATTCAACCAGGACTTACAGTTTAATGTGATCTATGAACAACAGCAAAAAAACAACGAATGAGATAGAATTGAACGCATGAAATCTTGCGCGTAAGACATTATTTCCTAAATTGGCTGCATTTATATTAAAATAAGAATCAAGTGAAATTCAAGCTTTTAGCAAATATTAATTATAATGTTTGGTTCGTAATCACTACTACACAAGGATTAATTCAACCAATTTCTATAGCTTAATGGGGTATTTGAACAACAGCGAAAAACAACGAATGAGGTAGAGCCGAACCCATGAACACTTGCACGTAAAACATCATTTCCTAAATTGACTGCATATAATCAAAATAAGAATCTTGCTAAATTCGTTTACCAAGATAATACATTAGTTGCCGACCAACTTGTCTAGTGGTCAGCGTGCCTGATTACGGATAAGGAGGTCCTGGGTTTGAATCCCGGTTCGGGCATGGAGGTATTCTCTCTCTTCCTATCCTGTCTTTGTCCTTTCCTTGTATGAATGAGGTGTGAAGGGTTCCCTACCCTATAAACGGGTACCTATGGCATGTGTGTAGAGCAAAGTCATACTTTCTCCTTCATGGTGATCTGATTAAAATGAAAGACGCTCCCAATCGACTTAATTCGCATAGCATAGCGAGCTTGGCTTGTCCAAGTGTTATTAGTAAACAACAACGAGAACAAACAACAATACATTAGTTAACCGATACTAACTATTATTCAACCTTTGGTTTCTGCATGCATATCCATCAGAGTGTGTGCTTGAGAGCTTTCTGAAATTTCCTTTCACTTATAAAAATCTCCTCTTAAAACACTGTTAGGTTTTCTATTTCGTATAGCCAAAAAAAAAAACGTTAAATATTTATTATTCAGGCCAAATGCAGCATCAATTTAAATTAAGATTTGTCTTGAATTAGAAAACATATTTTAACCTCTAAAACGCTTTAGGAAAATTATGCGCAGACGATAATGAGAGTCAATATTCAAGACATTGATTAAAATAAAACAATATAAATGTGAAGAATGATATCTAAATTCCAGAGCTTAAACTATGATAACCGTATGTTTTTAACTGTTTTGGAAGTAAAAAAAAAATTAATAACAAAACATGAACGCAAGTCGAAACATCTGATATCGAAGGGTTGATAGTAAACCTCAACTGATGGATTCGATGTGGGCGGTGAGCACTGACGTCATCAATATCCTTTTTTTTATAATTTGATGCCACGAAATAACAGTTTTCCGTTAAAATATTTTTTTTTTCGTGATTTACAGTCATCTGTCATTTAAATAATAGAAGAATATGGAAAAGTTTATCGGAGAAGTAGATAGCTGGAAAAAAAAAGAGCCTTAAGCATCATCATTGATTTTTATAAATAGCTAAGGCCATCATAAAATGATTTATTGTTTATGGAATTTGTGCAGAAATTTTCTTTACCTTCCCATTCTCTGCCAGGGACAGGATTCTCTGAATCAAAATTTCCTCCACTAGCAATAAGTTTCTTTTCTTTTTTTAAATAATAGACATTTTACTTTTAAATCAATTCGAAACAAAAACGGGAAGAAATGGTTAATGTTTATAGTAGTATTAATGTAAATTGTACATTAATTTTGAACTATTGTTATAAACATTTATCAAAAGAAATTTAATGTGTGGCTGGGTACTAGACTTTCATATATTTTACTTATAGAGCTAGATTTAAATTTAATACTGTGCTGAAATCCGTGGTATAAGTTAAAAATAGTGGAAATGAATTTAAATAATAAACTATAAAAAATTGAATACATTCTAAACTATGAAAACCTAAAACATCATTAATTAATGTCCTGGAATTTTCGAAATTGTATAAAATTGATGTATTTTTTAAAACACAATCAAATAGTCTTAAGCCAGAATATTTAATTGCTCATAACTTCAAAGTTTAATTATTAAAATGATTATATTTATACAGATATATATAATATTCCTTTTTTTTTTACGTATTTTGCTTTTTTATAATTTTTGAAATGTGAAAACACTTACACACACACACACACACACACACACACACACACACACACACACACACACACACACACACACACACACACACACACACACACACACACACACACACACACACACACACACACACACACACAGATATAAATGTTAACTTTTTGCTGGCAATTTTTTGTACATTAAAATATTTATGTACAGTAAATATGAAATACATTGTTTGCTTTCTAAGATGAGAGAAATATATCTCAAAACACTTATTTCAATCATTTGTGCATGCCAAGATTTAATTTATTTTTAATTTTAATTCTGTAAAAAGTGTTAATTAAAAATTTCATTAAAAGTATTTAGAATTATTAGTAACTAATATTTTAATCAATTATAAGATAATTTACTTGTTAATAGTGAATTTTAAATCTTATTTACTAATTTAATTCCATTTTATATAATTGTTTTGCCTACATTCTATCGCTGCATAATATATATATATATATATATATATATATATATATATATATATATATATATATATATATATATATATATATATATATATATATATATATATATATATATATATATATATATATATATATATATATATATATATATATATATATATATATATTGTGCAATTAGTTTATTCTTTGCATGGGAAAAGAGGTTGAAACTTACTCATTATTGTCTTACAAAAAATTTTAATAAATTATTTAATCACAAAATTTATTAAAAATGATTATCAAATTATCAAATTATTGCAAAAACTGAAAGGGAAAAAGTATCCAATATTTAGAACATTATTAGGTTTTAATGTTATCAATTTAGCCGAATGTATTTAATAAAGCTGAGCTGTTTGTTACTCGATTTTTTACGTTATTTTTAAATCTTATTAGTTAATCTTTTAGTTTATTTTTAAATCTATAGATTTGAATTTTATATTGAAATCAACAGCATGTCTGATACAAAAAATAAATGTATACAGTTCTAATAAATAATTACACACTTCTAATGTACACAATTCTAATGATTTACACAATTCCATTGAATAGTTCGAAATAGTGAGAGGTTATAAAAATTGATACTCAATAATTTAGAAATATCTAATATTTCAAAAATTTTTACATTCGTAAATTGCACATCTTATAATGGATAATAATTTTGAACATTTTTTAAAATGGTATACATTGAACATTTTTTAAACTGCTACTCTACCGGTTACCGATATTTATCGGTAACCGGTAGGCACCTAAGAAATAATGTCGTGTAGGCGAGTAGCATTTCTCACGCATTACCACAACAATCCCATTTAAAGGGTGAACCACATTCATATATCATCTCAGAAGAATAGAATGAGACAGAGGGAGAGAAACATCCATAAGCCGGAACCGGGACTCGAACCCGAGACCAACAGCCTTGGAGTCAGAAACGCTAACGCATCGGTCGAGATTATTTTTTGAAAAGGATGCATTTTAATTCCCTGAGAAATGCAATCTTGTAATTTAGTACTTAAATGAAAATAATTTCATTAGCTTATTTATTAAAGGATTTTTTATGAAAGGAAATAGAACCTAAACTATTTTTAAAAATATTTGAGTTTTTAAATAGCAACGTAATTGAATTGTTGACCAGGATTTTGAAAAAAAAGCAAACCTGCCATTAATATCAAAGATAGAAATATATTCATTAACTGATTTCTAAATTTCATGTACATTCCATTTTTTTCCGATTATACCGTTCGTAACATTTTGATAAATGAGTTATTTTTTTCCAAAACACACACACACACAAATGATTATTTTTTT
>JAJQOW010001839.1:0-31935 GCA_037975125.1 Latrodectus hesperus | reverse complement strand
CCCGAACTGTCAAAGGGTTAAAGGCGGCAATTCCCAGGTTCGAGCCCAATTTTGAAGCGTCGGTATGTATCTTTACATAATCATGCCAAATTAAATTATAATATTCATTAAAATTATTGCGAATAATATCTTTGGATTAAGTCTTCAACTCTGGAAAGGTAAAATTAAAAGATTGTTGGTGGTGTTAATATTTTAATAATTGGGATTATTAATATTAGGTCTACTTGAATTCCTTGGGAAGAAAATCAATATTTTGCTCTGATGGCCAATGGCTGACCACTATTCATGTGATTGAAGGATATTTTATTCCACCAAACAGCACAGGGAGATAATTTCCATTTGAAAATGTTTCGCATACATAATCTTAAAGAGAGAATCTGATGCCTGATTGATAAAAGGAAGAACTCCAGTTTCTTGAGGAAGAATTGGCATGGGTGCCCATTTAGGGAGATCTATAGCAATTTTCAGAACGACATGATAGGGAGTCTCTAGAATTGCTTGGTCTGATTTACTGGCAGTAATGAATACATGACACCCAATATCCAACCCACTAATAACATAACACTGGACAACTGGACTATGTTTAGTAAATAAATTGTTCGTGCAACCCACCTATTATTTGCAACTGCTTTAAGACATTTAGCTTTTTTAGAGTGGCTTTTCTTTTTTGAATGAAATGATTGCTGAAAACTAAGTTATGTGAAGAATACAGACTTAAAATTTGCTATTTCCATAGAATAGGCTGTTGATTAATATACAAGTTGAAATTAGGCTGTTTTTTTCCTAGGCGAGAAGCTAAGGACTGAACATTTTTGGAGATCCACCATATGTTCCCATTGTTTGAATCACTCCTATAGTTTAATGAGAGCATTTGTCAGTTTGACCTCTAATCTTTTTAGGTTTATAGATTTATACAACAATATAATATCGAATGTATAAATAAAGCACTCAATCCCATCAGGAATTATTTCATGTATGTCTGTCAAATATGTCCGCACTCGTCATTATGGGTTCTTACCATTAAGAGTAATAATAGTTTTCATATTTACATGACCTACTACCAAACGAATCTGGATGGATATTGATAGATCACAGATAAAAAATATCTGATGAGAGTATTAAGTGACCAATGAGGGGGATTGTAATGTGGACTAAATGAGTTAGTTGGAGCCTTTTGCATTTAAGAGACAAAAATCACCATCTTGTGTATCGATTCAGAAAACTCAAGATATTGGGGGTGAGTTGGAAAGACTGCTGAAGTCAGAACGTTGAAGTCTCCAAGAATAATGAAAGGTGACCTGATCTCTTGAATTATACCGTTTAACCGTACACTTGAAACTTTTCTAGGAGGGATGTACAAGTTTATTATGGAAAGAGTTAAAGAAGAAATCAATGACTTTTACTACCAACAGCTCTCAACATTCATTTGGATGACGTGTTAAGTTGTAGATTTGTAATAGATAAGATTAATCAATGGTAGTTGAGAGACCTCTAACCCAACCACTGTCTCTCTCTTTCTCAAAACGAAATCTAGTTTTATTCGTTAAGAAGAAAATATCTGGGTTTTAGAAACATTTCTTGAATAGCAATAACACTTGTTGAAGTAATATAAGAGAACTTAAAATATGGAGCTTGAGCGAATTATTTCTAGTATTCCAGGACAGAACAGAAAACATATCATGCAAGAAAATGTAGAAATTTAAGACAAAATATTTAGAAAAATTAAAAACACCTCAAATTAGGATCTTTTGTTTCTTGATATGGAGAGCAAATGAGGCTCTCCTCGATAGCTAAGCAATCATTTATTATTTGACTGAAAATCAGAGATTAATCCAAAATTTAAGCACTTGGCTGTTTCTGCAATTAGATTAGTATTTCATCCACTTTTATTTTGGGAAGATATTTGCGGGTAGACTTTAGTTTAGGATTCTTTTCCTGTGATTTTAGTACTAATGTTTCTATTAAGCTCTTTAATAACGAGAACATTTGTTTCATCATTTCTTCTTGCCTAATTTCTAGAGCTAGTAATTTAGCCTCAAATGATGTAGTCATTTTCGATGAGATGTTATTAAGGGATTCTGTCACTCTCTAGATACTGCTATATTGATACCATCTACAATTTCTCTCTTGTCGATCACACTAGATTGTGCTGAGTAGATAATTCCAGGAAAGAATCATTAGGTGGTTTGAATCATCACTTTATCTCGATGAACGATAAATGGTTTTCCACTTTGAACTGTAGAAATCTTTTTTCTGTAAGGCGAGAGGGACACGATGAAGAATCAGCCAAATGATTGCCTTTGCCGTTAACACATATAACAATAGATGAGGATGTTTTGTATTCTTTGTACCGTGACACATTGTTTGCATATTGGAGTTTGCCTCTTGCATAATTTAGTGGGATGGGATAATTTCTAGCATGTAACACATTGGCAAACTTTACCAACAAAAAGTCTTGTTTTTAATCACAAGTAGTTTAAACTAATTTCTTTTTGTATATTGAAACCGTACATAGTGATAAGTACATTTTCAGAAAGCTCGGATGATACGCACTAAGTGAAACGTTGAATGTTTGTGCTATTAACTAGTATGAGTTTATTTTCCCCGGGAATAGATTTAAATTCAAATCTATTGGGATGTTTGTCAACATAAATTTCGATGCATAGCTGTCTTTCTGAATTTGAGGGGTTACAGGAACTCCGAAAATACGTCGGATACAGCAAACATCCAGGGCAGTTTCTGGGTTATTTGTTTTAATTAATATTTTCCCATGACACATAAATAAGACTTTAGTTATATCGTTTGAATCCATGATAATTTGGCTTAGTTAAGTTTTTAAATGAAAGAAGCGCTTTGGAATTCCTCCTTTTTCCATTTCGGGACAAAGAAAAATCAAAACATTTTTTACATCGGGTTCAGATGTTAGTAAGAGGGTTAATGAAAGATCATCATCAAAATAAAATGTATTTGAAGAAGTTATTTTTGCTGTACGTGGTGAACACACAATCCACGAATGACTCGTCAACCTCCATTTCATTCATTTTTGGAAATTATCATAACACAAAAGCAAAATGTATCACCCCAGTCAACAGATTTAAGAAATGAATAAAACCAAATATACACAAAATCTCAACAAGGAAATTGCACAAAATAATACTCGAAACCCACGAGCTAAGCTAAGAGAAAAAATTCAATTGTAATCACGTAACGCAACGGGATATAGATAAAATAGGCATACTCTTAATACCAAGAGGAAGTTAAATAAAAATCCAACAAAAAATTATGCTTAGAACGACAGAATCAGCAATAGAACTTTAAAAAGACCTCCAATTCCATAACTCTTGAGCAAAAACTGTCGAATTAATGATAAACCAATTTTCATCTTTAATTCCTTTCACATTTCACTGTTTCAATGTATTTCCTATCGACAGCGTATGGAAAAATTATGAACACACTTGTTGCCATAGGAAAGGAAAATACTTTTTTAAAAAAATTAAATGTTGACACCTAAAAATTCTTTGAGTGTATGTAGAAAAAAGAATGAGAGAATTTGATGCCATGCATATTTTTTTCTATACTTCCAGTGGAGAACAATTTTAAAAGATATTATACAGAGAATTATATAGATATACTCTCTATATAATAGAAGATATTGTATAGAAAGAAAGATTTATAAAGAGAACAATTTTAAAAGAGAAAATAATACTACTTGTTTCTATCCCTGAAGCAAAAAGAATTCCGAATTGGAATATTATGTTGCTTCAATTAATTACATTGTGGCTTAAGCAATTTATAAGAAAATTCAAACCAACTTTAACTACAGTTTAAATTAATTGCAAACACTGTATCAAAATTTCACTGTAAAATGTCTCTTATATTTTAAGTTACCTATCATCCAGATTTAAATTTCGCTTCATTCTGAACAGCCGTTCTCTATTTAATCCAAGACAAACATTCAATGGACAAGCAGAATATAAACTCAATTTTAAATGTACATGATGTTTTGAAATTAATCATCCATTTATTGCAAATTTTAAAATTTATCAGCAATTTTCAACAAGTAAAATAAATAAAAAAAATTGTGAAATATTGCATAATATATATTTTTTCATTTACATATTAAAATTAGTTACAGCAGTTTCAAAATCTTTGACTTTTCATTATCGTTACACAAATTTCAATTTAAAACCAAAATTACTATCAATTATTAATTTTATGATTAATCTGTTTCACAAAGGAGAGAAGTTAACCTTTTATTTAACAATTCTTCACAAAAATGTTTTTTTAAGAAAAATTATTAAATAAATCAAACGGAACTTCAGAATGCCATGCGTTTATTTCCAACACTCATGGCTTTTACACACATTGAAAAGAATTGATTAAGTAAGGATACTGTTTTTATAGACCTAAATTAAATGCTCAAGAATAATGATGTATTTAATGTTTAACTAATTAAAAAGCACATTTGAAAATGTATTTTAAAATCAGAAGCCAGCTACATTTGCAGTAATTAGAGAAGTATATGCATATTAATAAAAAAAATTAACTATCATATCATTACAGAAAATGATGAACCTAAAATTATCAATTATTTTAATAAGTAAGTTACTTATATTGCCATTTTGTAAGATTATTATTGCCACAAGAGCATTTTTAAAAATTCGTAAGTTTTATCAATAAGCATATTATCGTCTTGTACTATTTGCATATCATCATAATAATGATACCCCTATCTTTATGAAATTTTTTCATCAAAATTACTTTTTGTAAAATAAGACACATCCTAACTAAATATTAAAATATTTTACAGTAGTAAATCTTTAATAAACTGGTCAATTATTTTACACAAATTTATTCATATGTAAAGTAATGTCCTTTTAAACAACATTCAAGATAATATTTTTCGACAAATGAAATTCTCTGTGGATATAATAAAGGAAATTTTTTAGTAAGCTAAAAAATATTTCTCCCTTTTTGAGAAGTGCCAAAAGAGAAATATTTCCCAAATTTTATAGAAGTAGCCAACGTCAAATGTTTTTTGAGTATGAAAAATATAGTGGAATTTCTCTAGAGAAATATAAGATTAGGAAGTTTTTGAATATTTCACTCTTATATGTCATAAAAGATGAAAAAAGTATATATTTGACCATAGAATATGCTTCATTTAAATATTTTTCAAGTTGTAAGTAAAAAAAATATTATTTATTTATTGAATTAAAACTCTCAATATGATTTGAAAGATTGTTTATTTCATGCTATTTTCATGTTTAAGAGATTATTATGAAAATTATTCAATAAGATGATGAAAGCCAAACGAAACGAATCTAATCAAAATCTTTGATATATATTTTATATATTTTTCATATATCAAACAGTCTTTATTTTCGCAAATGCTTTTTTGTTATTAAACTATTACTCGTATAATAAATCCAAAATAATTTTAATTATTCTATAAGGTAAACATTTTTGCAAATTTCTTATAATAAAATTTAAATAAAAAAGAGAAATTTTTGATGTATTTTTCACGAAACGTCGATTTTAAATAATATTTTTCATGACGTGATAGTTTTTAAACAATTCTTGTTTTTATACATGGAATTTATTTTATGTTTTTATTATTTGTAACTTATTTTTACTGTTATTATTTTTAATACTCCATGCAAATTAGTAAAGCCTTCTTGCTTGGGTACTATATCATATTTTTATGATTTTTATTGCTAATCAATAAATTTGCAGTGAAAATTATTACTCGGTAAATAGATTTGAATCAATTATATTGACTCAAATTAACAAGATTTTTTCTTAAACTCAAATTTATGTTACTTACAATAAATCTTAATGTATATATCATCTCAATGTATTCTTTTTATAATGATAAGCATATGATAAATGTTTATTTTTTTTTGTATCTGGAACTGCGTACTATGGCTTAGCGTGATGTATAAAAAGAAAAGAAATGAAAATCTAAGAAAGTCTTTAAAAAGTTTAAACACTGGAACTTACAGCTGTTTGGTTCAACTACCTAATAGTAATGTTGAATCCAACTCATTACAGTGCTGCTTGAATCCTGCAGAAGGACTCCCCAGGGTTTACTTTCACTTTAACTTAAGTACTCATGTTAATAAGAAAGACTACATCCCAGAACATCTTAGACAACTGACCTTGGAAAACCTAAGCCACATTCCTAACAATGCCATCAAAATCTTCACTGACGGTAGTAAAATTGATATTCTAGCAGGTAGTGGCATATATATTGAAACCCCTCACACCAAATTCACTCTTTCTCATCGTAATCCCAATCACTGCTCTGTCTTCAGAAGTGAATTGATTGCGATAGACCTGGGACTAGAAGCTATTCTTTCTGAAGAGGATTATGGTGACCTATGGATCTTGTCTGACAGCCGTAGTTCTCTCCACCATCTTAGTAATTGGCTTCTTGTAGGCGACAAGATCAGCAACTCTATCCTGCTTAAATTAAAACTCATTTCACTTAATCATGATGTTCACTTGCAATGGATACCTTCACATGTGAATCTCCACGGGAATGAAATGGCCGATAATCTTGCTAAGGAGGGTTGCAGGATTTCAAATACTCCCTCTTCCACACTTACTTTTCTGGAGTTATACTCCCGGGAAAAATCAAAAATCTCGGAGGAGTGGAAAACACCCCCCACCCATAATTGGTACAAGGGATCAAAACCGGGTTTGTCCCTTGACCTCCAGTGTGACAGACGTACCCGGACTGTTCTCTCAAGACTTGCTAGCGGTCATATTAAGTGCCTCACTTACAACGAGGGCAGGAAAAATTTTGTCACCTGCACCAAGTGCCAAAATCATCAGGCTTCTCCTGAGCATCTTTTGGATTGCATGGGTCTCTCTAGGGAGGATCTCTTTAGCAATCCTCTTTTAGTCTTCGACTTCTTTACAGTCAACGAACTCGTGGATCTAGTCTGACTCCGTCAGACATGGAGGATAAGCAACAACAACAACAACAACACAGTTGTTTGGTACACGTTAGTTACACGGTGTTATAAATTTTTCATGGAATTTGGCATCAAATTTATTTGTTGATAATGATTTAAAAACATGTTGGAACGGATTGATGTACAAACATTTATGCGTGTTATTATTCAAGAATTAAAATACAAGTAACAATGAGAAACTTTGCATGAGGAAATTTTGTTGAAAATTACTAATGTCAAAGCAAAAAACGACAAAATGGAAATTTTTAGAGTAAATATTCCGTTATAAATTAAGTAAAAAATATCAATGTATTTATAATATTTGCTGATTATATAATCAGATATATTTAACAAAATTTAAGATTATGAAAAACTTTTGTAAAAAAATTAGTGAATCCGTATTTCTAGAGAGCATTTTTTTAAGTCTGAAAAGATTTACTGTGTCTTATTGGTGCCATAAATATATTCAGATCGAAAGGCTCTGTGTTTGATCCCAATCACTGCTTGAACAACGGGAGACGAAAGTTGGATTTATGCATTTTGAATCAATGTCTGTCCTTGTCTTTCTTTAGAAATTTTCCAGGTTTTCCCCCTTCCGACACGTGAATAAGGCTCACTATCTATGAAAAACCTTGAAAACATTTACTCAGAGGGCGTTAATATACTTTTTAACTAGCGTTAAATCGTTAGGTAATAAACATGGTTACATATCCAAATCTCGAAAAAATTTCAACTTCATTGCGGTGAATCTTGGTCATTATTTAAAAAATTAGAGTTTTATTTTGATATTTCTAGATAGCTTTTATTGTTCAGTTATTTGAAACATTCATATTATTCTTGGTAACAAAATCAACGTACTCACAATTTATTTGGTAAAAAGGGATGTTTTTATATAAATTGCTGAAACACAATATATATAAAAGAATTTTCTAAATCCAAGCTATAAAAAATGATCAATAAATAAATATGAGTAAGACGTCAAATATTGAAACACAGATATATATGTAACTATATATATATAATCTTAAAACAATTCAAAATTTTCTCATTGAAATTTTAGTGAAAACTTATATAATTGCAATAAAAATAAACAAATATCATATTAAGTCTTATACTATAATATAGCATTGAAATTAGTAATTACAAAAAAACAGGTAACAGTTTGTAGACATTTTCAATATATATTTGATATCCGATCTTTATAGTGGGCAAAACAAATTCAGCCTTTTATCCTTTTAACATTGATGAAAAATAATATTAAACGTGCTTGGCAAGTAAACTCTGAAGTCACATGTCAAATTAACGAACGCTTTTGAGAACATTCAGACTAACCGTCTCACTAGAGAATGCTCGACATCCCCCAGGGTCTATTGTTCTAGTTAAGATAAAGCAGAATATATATATATATATATATATATATATATATATATATATATATATATATATATATATATATATATATATATATATATATATATATATATATATATAAGATAAAACATGAAAAACATTAAAACATTGAAACCAGAAATACAAAATTAAAAAATTACTAAAATATACATTGCAAATGATAAGAAGAAAGCATTGGGACCACGTCTTCATCAGAAGAAAGATGGTCAGCTATGCAAAAAAATGTACTGGAAAATCTTTTTTTAGTTGCTTTTGCGCTGGCTAGTTTTCCGGTAATGTATTGTGGTTCACATTTTATTTTATTGTATTTTCAGTATTGTTTCAACTTTAATATATTTATTGCCTTATATCAATATATATATATATATATATATATATATATATATATATATATATATATATATATATATATATATATATATATATATATATATATATATATATATATATATATATATTCAGTAATAATTAAATTAAAAAATATAAGAGAATTAATTGCTTCAAATTATGTTTCACTGATGTTTTTTTTTTCAAGCAGTCCCAATATTACAAGTGTTTTATTAAGAAATTAATTATTTCATTTATTTATAAACCTTCATAAAAATGATATTAAGAAAGTTAAATGATGTAACAACTTTTGTAATGACTGAGATAAAAAATGTAATCAAATTTTTGTTTATAAATTCTATATAAGTTAATTTGTAATTCCGTAAAATCTTTTCTGGTAGAAATATTATTTATTGAAAATAATATATCATTATTTGGCTTTTAAAGATTTTAAGCTGCGCTCTAAACCATCCAAATAATTGATAATAACGACGTAAATGCTTTATTTTGTTTTAACTACTTTCAGTATTTATATACTCTAAATAAATGTGACTTTCACGAATCATAAAGTAAAATTATATAATTACTTTATGACTCAAGTTATCATTTATAAAACAATAATGTGTCTCAAAAGTAACATTCGTTTAAGAAAGAGTATTTTCTTTTAAATTAAATGCACATCTGAAATAAATACTTATAAATCAAACTTTCTGAAATTTAAATATTTTCAGACACACTAAGCTCTATTAGCTCTATATTTTAAAGTATATATTAGGAATAATACGGAAAAATATAAATAACATTATTCGAGGAGTATGATTCAAAATTTTTAATTATTTGCTTAAGTAAGTTTAATTTTCTTTTTATCGAATTTTATAGGATATGTTATGCAGTTTGCAAAGTAAAAGTTTGCTAATAGTTATTATGCAGTCACTTTGATAGTAAGAAATAGGTAAAAATAAGTATATCAAATTTGAATTAATAAAATTTATGGGTTCATTTTAATCTTTCATACAATATAAAATTTTAATTGTTACATTCAGAAAAATCAAAACTCATAATTTTTAATTGAAATAATCTTTAATAAAAATTTATGGACTTGTTATTTTTGTTATTTAGTGTTTTCCATTGAAAACATTTATTGCAATATTTAAATACCGTAACATTACTCTCACAAATTAGATAAAGAATGAAAGTTCACGTTTGTATGATATTAAAAATGATACTAAATGTCTTATTTTGATACGATAACAAATTTAAAATTTCAAAAATACAATACATTTTCCATAGCTAATTAGATTTTAATTCTAGTTTGGGTAAATTAAAATATTTTTCTTCTCTAAAAGTACTTTTAACATAGAATCGACATTTTTAATTAATAAATTGAATATTTTAATGAAGAATTAAAAATAATTTTAAAATTTTTGCAATTTTTTGAATAAATATACCCTATTTATTAAATTCTTATTTAACCATCCGTTTTTTCTCGTAATTTCCATTCTCTAAGTAACTAACTTAACTTATAATAACTGCTATTTTAGTTCGTGTAAAATTTAAATTTCCCTCTATTATTCATATAATAGGTCTTTGAAGATATTTGAACTTCTTTGAAGCGTTATTCCATTCGTCATTTTACAAAGTTAGGTAGGCAGTTCTAAATATTTGTTTGTCTGATTTTTCATCAAGAGATTTTTTAGATAAACTATATATTTTCAACCCAAAATTTATAATGGAGTTTTGAGATAAAAATCTGGTGTAATCATTTAGATTCCTCTAATCTCATTTTTATTGAATATACATCACTTATCAGTTTCAGTTTTTAGGATATATATTTGATGATTTAATATCGATATTAAATTAAGATTTTTTTACCCTGCCTGACATTGAAATGCAACACCAAGAAGGATTTTCCCGAAAGTGGCGAAACTCGGCAAACAGGAAGAAACAGAAATAAACAATAAGTTATCTGTATTTCGAAATGATACGCGTAATACAGAGAGAGAACAGGATCGAATCAGTAGGTTGAAACAGCAATATTGAGGGACCCTGAATCTAAGGTTAACAAGATTTTTCCCCCAATCATCGTGAGCCGACGCTTGCCCTTCAGGTGGGGCTAAGGCATTTAGTGAAATTATGCTTCTACAAAATTCTTACCGGCTCCCTCCCACACAGTAGGACTTTGTATTACAGGTTCGTACATTTAATATTAATACACATACGTTATTTACAAGTAATTGATATTCAAAAAAGAATACATGAAAAAGACTACCGTGGACGGCGATACACGAAGCAAAATGTCTAGGTCCAGAGTCAATAAGAGTACTGATGACATCTGTGAAATCACTCTCCATTCCCTGTCAACCATTTGCCAAAGTGCATTTTCTGAAGGAGACAGTGGTCGGGTCTCCAAATGGCGTCAAAGCATATCTCAGAACTGTTTTATTGGTGAGAGATCTGGCTAACATGGTGGCCAGGGAAGCAGCTGTACACATTGTAGGGCATGTTGGCTGATGGCATTGGGAACTCTGTGAAAGTAGGAGAGTATAACTGGCCACAGCACATCGTGTACGTAATGTAGGGCTGACATATTGCCGTGAATACGAACTAAAAAGGTGACCTATAGTCATATTCAACAGTGCTCCAAACCACAGTATCGGGCGGTCGGGTGTTCCACAACTGCTACAGGATTGTATCTGTCTCGAAGTCGACATCACAGTCGTACATGGTGACTGAAGAAACAGAAGCGTGACTCATCTGAGAAGATGATCCTGTGCCACTCTATTGTCAACATCGCTTTAATGTTGTCCCATTCCAGATGTAGACGTCTATACTGTGGAGTCAATAGCAGTCTTTTTAACGGACGCCATCAGCTCAGGAAGCTAGCAACCAATCGACGGCAAATGGTTCTGCAAGATATGGAAGTACTACTGCAGTATGTGCAAAACACCTAGGGTGCATTGCACATGCTGCAGAATTTCGATAGATATGTTCATCGGTGCTTACCACCACCTCCATTCAAAGGCGTTGATGCGCACGTGCTGATGTCACTTTGGCTGCGCCAGAACACTGCAAACAATCCACAGTTCCTTGTTCCAATCATCTTAGCTACAGCCGGTGCACTGTGGATGTGTCTAATTTTTTGTCAGCTGTAATTTGCCATAACAACCAACTTGTCGTTCACAGTTCGATCACCATGCCCCTTGTAAACTCATTTGTCTGCTGGAACTGGCACCATCGACGATGACCTGGTATTCTCTACAATTACAGGCGTCGTTTGCAGCAAGAACAAACTTTAAACAATTATTTTCCATGCTGTAATAAAGCGACGAATATTACCCGCTCTTCCGGTTCTTCACCTTATATTTTATCTTGCGTGCACTGGCGAACTGCACATATCACATCATGTGCATAACTTGTAAAGTGCGTCTACTCCGAAATTTGCATAAATTTCTGACCACTCCTTCTTGGTGATGCATTTTCAATGTCGGGCATGGTATTTTCTTAAATAATTAAATTTTATTGAATGCAGTGTCATAATTTCACTAGGAAAAAAATAACGATTAAGAAGAAAGTTCATAAAGTTCTTATATTTTCTATATGTATTTACGTGTTTAATTACATAATGAATGTCCTTCAATTTAAATTCCAAACCCACTGAAACAATAAGATACCAATAATTATTAAGATTATTTAGATGACTTGAAAAATAAAATACTCGCTACTAATATATGATGTATGCATTGAAATTCTTTTAAACGTTTGTATTTTTGAAACTTTACAATCTAAAAATAACGGGAAGTGTTAGTTTTCCTTATCGTCAAATCTTTTTGGCATTTTGCAAATTCTATATGGTGGTGAATGGGATATTGTACCATTCGTCATGCACAAACTGCTCGAAATCTTGGAAAGACGTAAAAGCCTCCCTTTTTAATCTAAAACAAACTGTGGAAATTTTATGATGCTTAAATTTGGTATGGGGTTAGGAGACAGCAGTATGTAATTGAATCCTTATATTTTCGAAACTATTTTTAAAGGTCATAGTTTCGGAAGTTAAATCGAGGAATGATTATCATCATTACTGGATTCCCTAATAAAGATAATAATTCTTCTTTCGAAAACAATTTTCTACTCTGAAGAATGGGATTAGCTGATTATAAAACTGATATAATCTGTACTAGAGACCTTTTCAAATAGGGTCATACGTAGACCTATTCCAAAGCACAAGATAAGACCTCAAACCATGCTTCTGTCTCGAAAGAAGAAGTAAGCTTCTACAGCAATCTACCACAAGTAAATCCATCAAACGGTAGAGTAAACGCGAAAACTAGGTACATCTAAAAATAAGATATGTTTCCATTGTGATTTAAGAGTAAAATATTACAATCTTTGCAATATTTTACTCTCAATTTTTATTTAAAGCTGTATCTAGAGATTTTGCAATCGCAACCTTGTGTAAATATTTTTCTCTCCCAATTTCCTTTAGAACTATCTGGATCTATAGAAACCCATACTGGGTTTCTGTAGGTGTTCATTTTTGCCACCGTGGTCTTCCTTCGAGTGATTACAATCTCACTTAATGTCAGTCCATCCCTCACAGTAAGTTTGTTTCCCTTTAAGAGTTCTGCACTCAGCTATTGTTTTGCCATGATTAATGAATGGCAATCATGATCTTCAGCATGTTACCTTTTGATACCTCTAACTGCTATGTCACTGTGGTTACCGATGCACCGAACTGTTGAATTGTAACTAATTATCCTCTTTTGAGCTCTGATAAGTCTTTCATTTTCACTTCATTTGAAGCATAAAAATGTTGTTCAATAGACTTATGCCCACCTTCGAGGCTATAAGCAATAATGCAGCATAAGAAAACTGATAATTGTGGAATTATTTAGTTCCATATGCTATTACATATAGAAACTTTAACATTATTTTAGTCAATTTCTGTGTGTATGTAGGCCGCATGTAATAAATCATTTTAGGCCCAACATTACATTAACACCCCTCTGTGTGTGTGTGTGTGTGTGTGTGTGTGTGTGTGTGTGTGTGTGTGTGTGTGTGTGTGTGTGTGTGTGTGTGTGTGTGTGTGTTCGCAAGAGGTGGAAAGGGGGGACAATAGTGTGTATACACACCTTCTAACCGAGGGCGTCTGCAGATCCGAGGACGTCCTCGCATTGATTTTCCTTTTTTTGTGTAGAAATTGCATAATTTCATCTTGAATTTTAATTTTTGTTGAAATTTAAGAAAGATCTCTGTTTGATTTTGTTTGTTTTAAGTCTAAATTATATATTTTTATTTTTTAATTATCATTTTTGTTGACATTTAAAAGGGTCCTCGGTTTACACCTTGTGCATTAAACTTGTGTATGTGTGTATCAAAAGTGTGTATCTTGTAAAATGTGACGTCCTCGGTGGTCCGGTAAAATCCGGGTTGTGAGTGTGTCCTCAGACAACCGAAAAAATGTACATTGTGTATGTCAAATATTTTCTAATAATATCGTTCATTGTGATAATTTCATAAAAACTCATATATTTAGTTCTTTAGTACATTAGTAGATGAGTATAATTATTATTATGTTTTTAAAAAAATAAGTAAATTAAAAATTTAAATAAACTTAATTACCTAAAATTTTATGGCTTGTCTTTTAAGGAATAGCAGACCTTTTGAGAAGTAAAGGAATTTTTTTTTAAATTAATTAAATATATTTTTTCTTTTTAATAAAAAGTTAATTTTATTAAATGTACCAGATATTATAAATGTTAATTATATATATTTTTTCACTTATAAGTATTCAAAAATTTTCTTCATTTGAAAAAATTCCAAATGCTATAATAAGAAGTATAATTTTAATTTTGCTTAATTAGATATACAGTTTTTAATTTACACTTTAATATTAATGACTGTGTTATGTTTTGTTCAAATTACATTTTTAAAAATAAAATGTAAATATATTTATATTTTTCTGCTTTTTCATTAACATTTATTTATTTATTTATAAATAAATAATTAAAGAATTAAAATTTATGTTAAATGAAAATTTACAAAACGTTTTTAGTTAAATTTGTTCAGAAATTTTCAACACATAATATCATTACGTTACATTCTTATTATAAACTCTTATGAAAGGATTTTACTGTATACTTTACCAGTCCACTGAATTATAAATATAAAAATTAATTTTTGTTTCATACATTAAAATTTCTTATTTCAAATCATATACATATCAGAAATCAAGGACATCACATACACACAGGCTATCGATGGCATCACATACACACAGGCAATGGAGGCCATGGAGCGTGTGTGTATACACACGCTATCGAGGGCATCACGTACACACAGGCAAACGAGCTCATCACATACACACAGGCAAACGAGCTCATCACATACACACAGGCAAACGAGCTCATCATATACACACAGGCAATCGAGGGCATCACATACATACAGGCTAACGAGAACCTCATTAAAATGTAAAAACTGAACAAGAAATATAATTTAACTGAGACTCTATTCAATTAATTTTAATTGAATAAACAATTAATTCAACATATTTTGTGTTGAAAACCTCATACATTCAACTGATTGCAATTTTTATGTACACAATCAGTAAATGCAATAAATTTATTCATATTGAAATCTTCAAGGAAGAAATATATATCTTGATATACATGTGCGGTACAATTGTTTGGATTCCATTTGGAATTATTAGTTCAAACTATTTTAGTTTCATTTCTATTAAATCAGTTAATCCATTTTTCTTATATATTTTCCTAACAAGTCATTATTCAATTTAAATTTTAATATTTAAATATGGATACCCATATGTCCATTTTTAAAATTAACACTTTTCTTGAATTTTTTAATAATATTCAAATTTCAAAATTAATTTTTTGCACCATTATTCTGTTTTAGTTTTTCTAAATAACAAGATAATTTTTGTTAATCATATTAATTTGCTCATTTGATTCAAATTTTCATTATTCCAATCGTCTTTCCCTGATTTAATTTCCAAACCATATTTATCAGTTATAGTAAAGAAAATATATTTTATTTCTGGGAGTATATATATATAAGTATACTATCCCATACCTATTTTATTATTTAAGATAATTTTCGGGGCAAATACACAAAATTAAAGTTAATTAATTGTTCCCAAATACGATGAAAATTTACATATTTAAGTAATCCGTAAATTTTATCGAAAATGACATTTTCAGCTTTTTTATATTTTAAATCCCTGCGGGGATAAAGAAAGGAATTAAAATATGCCTTGATTACTTCCTGTAAGTGAGTAATCATAAATCACTGAGGAAGCAGTGTGAAAATTCAAAGACACTTTCAAAACCACCTGACGTATAGAAAATCTTGTAAAATGGGCAGTTTCAGGAGTGTTTGTTTTTAAGCAGAATCAAGAGAATGCGTTTTCTTATATTTAGTTAGAATTAAATATATAAAAAGAAATTAAAAAAATATTCAAATGTAAATGCCTAGAAATGTTTGTACAGATCGCAATGTCCATAAGTACTAACCATTTTTAATCTTTTCATCAACAACATCCTACAACAATTATCTTCTGTTCATTCTAGTTTACATGTTGACAACTTAAAAATTTCTTTCATATAATATGAATTTCTTAGATCAAATATGTATTTAAATGGCATACAAATGAATAAATTGTAAATAATCTTGCTACTTGATGTGCACAGAATGGTTTTAGTCTACTTCCTAGCAAGTGTTGCTGTGATCATTTCTGCAAGAAAACTAATATTTACCATGATCTTTTGCTTCTCTTAAACAGAAGACTTATTCCTGTGATTGATAATATAAAATTCCTTGGAATAATTTTCGATAGAAAATTAACTTTCCTTTCTCAAATTTTACATTTGTGGAAGAATTGTTGGCTATTTCTTATAATATCTGTTAGGCAATTCCGATTACATTTTGGAGTACAGATCACAAATCACTCTTTTAAATGTACCAGCCATTAATTTTATCACCCATTGACTACGGCTGTGTTGTTAATGGATAGCCGTCTGTATTTTCCGTCTTAGAATAGAATTTAGGCAGATTGGACACATTTCATCACTCTGCTGTAAAGATATGTTCTGATTCCTTTCACATATTACTCATCAATAATCTATATTTAATCTGCCTTCAGTTACTCTTAGACCTGTCTCTTAATTATTATTCAAAAATTGTATCCTCACCTCATCATCTCTTACGTTCTATTGTTCATAATTCTGCTCTTAAGAGATTATATAAAGCAAGACCATGCAACATTCAATCTTTTCTCACTCGTGTTAATCTTAGCTTTTGCTGTCTCATCTATGTGATGATTCTACAAACTTATTCGCACACCCACCTTGGTATGATGTACACATCACCTTACTCAATTCTTTTGAAGACCATAAAAAGTCGGACGTAACTTCTGCTATTTTTCAACAGTTTTATGCATTTCAACGCTATCCGTGTGCTATGTAGAGTCCTGTATTCATAAGTGGATCCAAAACTGCTAGACACTTTGGCTGTGCTGTTTTTCTTAATATTTCTTTTAGCTAATATCTCCACAAGCCCTACTTCATCTTCATTGCTGAGGCTAAGGCTATATCACGTGCACTTAAGCAACTGCATACTAAAAATGGGCATACATTTACGTATTTTCTGAAAGTAGAATTATTTTAGAAGTTATGAGAAATTGTATCTTTTATTTCGGTAGTGTTCAAGTATTTTAATATATTGCTTTCCTGGATACCAAGTCACACACATATTATATATATATATATAGATGGAAATGAGAAGACTAATGTGACAGCTAAGTCTGCAATTATTTCCACTTTATCTTTAGTTCCATCTATGTGATGTAAGAAATAGATTTAAACATTTCATACAGTCACTTTGACAGGAGTTCTGTAATAGGCAAGTCTGCAAAAAATCTTAACCATCTTCCCATTAGTCATTCTTTTACCTTTACCTTTACCCTTGGTCTACACCGAATCACACATGTCCAACTGACTCGTCTTCGTATCGGTCATAAGCGTTTCACACACAAAGAACTATTTTTAAGTCATTTAAGGAATAAGTGTTTCTGGGTAGGATTTTTTGTAGAATTTAGTTGTGTGTGTAAGACATATACAGTGCATCATATTTCAATCATCTATCCAGATTTTAATTAATGCCACTGTGCATATTTTTTAACCATTATATTTTAAGCTTAGAACATTTGCTACGGGAACCCAGCCATTTCAATCTCTGAGCGTAAAAGCAATCGATTTTAAGCATTTTATCTAATTTTAACTATCGTACACAAACCCCATTTAATATTTTATAATTTTGCAGTATATATTAACGGTTCTTTATTCTATATATTATATTGATTTTATATTTTTGCAGTATATATTAACGGTAAAAACTTTAAATGGTATGGTAAGATCTTTTTAAAAATATTTAATGTTATTTTGTTTGGAAAATAAAGTCCGCATCTAAAACTTCACTTTGGGTCAGCTTGTTTTATTTGGACTTAGTGCCACAAAACCCAACCAACCAACGAAAATTTACCTTCATATGTAATATTTTTTCCAGAGAATTATGTCCATAGAAGAAAAATATTATTTTCACAAAACTAGCTTAGAGGGAATTATTTTGAAAAATATTAACGAAAATAAATATACAAATGAAAATTATGAATGAGAAAATGAAATAAATTATATAATAATCTATAAGTGAAATATACATTTAGAATCAGCTCTAATATATTTTCACATAGAACTAGATAGATTTAAAATATATCATTGAAAAGAATATGATAGTTTCAATGCTATTATTGTCTTAATGTTATTATCTGCGATATTGTAGTAACAATCATTATACAGCTGAGACATGTGGCATTAGGTTATTAGTAAAATAAATAATATAAATTTTGCTGTGACGATAAGTACGTTTCTTGGAAAGCAAAATGTGATAAGATTTTAATGATTTTTTCCAGATTCTTAAAAACCTCTCCAATCAGACAAATACATTTCTTGATTTTTTCAGATATGCACCCTTACCAACCACAAACTATTTTTTTCTCTGATTGGCTTTAAAAATACTATTTCTCAGGATGAGCTTCCAGCAATCTTTTCATTATTTGACTCCAAATTCGCAATATAAAAATTTAAATAAACAATTAAAAAGTTTAATATTTGTTTAAATATTTACTTTTTTACATGCATATTACAAAAATATACATGGATTAGCAATAATAAGAGCCAAAAGAATTATTAATTATAGTATTTCAATTTTCGTTAAATTTGCTATAAAATTTTGTAGCAATTAACTATCGACAACACTTAAAATACTTTATAATTTTTTAAAACTTAAATTGTATTTTTGCTTAGTCCAGACAGTATACGCAATTTATTTACAAGAAACATTTAAAATAAAACAATATGAAGTCTTATTTAATCTTTTGAGCCCGTTTCAAAAAACAGCTCCTACGCCGGCGTGAGATGACATTTCCTACCCCCTTGACTGAAAGGAGAGAGTCATTTTCACCGTGAGGAATCTTAATTCTAATCGTAATTTTTTTAATCTTAAACATAATTTTCATGAAAATGTAAATGTGTTTACCATAAATTCTATACTTATCAATAAGCAATCGATTTTTTTCCATTCGTTCATACCAAATTAAGAAATGTTATAAGAATTTTAAGATTGCATGCATGCGTTTGTAAAACAAATTTAGACTGTTTCAAAAACTATGATATAGAGTATATTAATTTATTACAGATAATTTTCTGAAATAATTGTTTAAAATAATTACAGACTTCTTTAAAGTAATGAATTTGCAATTACTTATAATAAAAATGGTAAGCAATGAACTAGCTGAATATTTAAAAAATATTCTTAAAAACAGCATGCCCGGTATTAAAAATGTAAATTAAGATATTTTGAACAAATATTTCTTTTAATAAGTAAGTACATGCAAATTGCCGAAGTTGCATTTGAAAAAGATTCAAAGTAATCTGTGTGTTAAATACAGAAATGATTTCTGTTTTCTTTTGAATTAAGTATTTTTATTTATGACAAAATTCTATATTGAATGGATTAAATATATGCTTTTTTATCTTTCACTTTTAAGGAAAAAGCTTAAAAATGGACTTTTCCTTTCTGCGTGTTTCTGTAACTAATTATGAAACGTTTTGAACAATGATTGTAGCCAGACAAATCTTGAATTTCTACTTTATATATAGCATTCAGTTTGATTGTTTAATAAAATTACATTTGTCATACATTAAATAGTAATATTCTGTTCATTTCTCAATGATATACATTTGTTCATTTCTCATGTTCATTTCTCAATTCAAATAGTACATTCCAAAATATACTCGCATTAGTCTCAGAAAATATTATTATACAATTCTAATAAGAGCATTAGCAAAAAAACATTATCTTTATATTATGAGTAAATTTTATCTGCAGCGTTTTAAGCTTTAATAAAACTATGCTTATTGAATAATTTTAAAAAACCAAAACCGTGATTATTTTCATTGTAAACAGAAATTAAAACTACGTACTACGTAAGAAACACTGACACAACTATAAGGTAACTTTCAGAAATATCTACCGCATCTCAATTTATGAATGGAAGTGTTTTCATTTTATTTTTAGCGACAAAAAGTAATTGATAATAATGAAAAAAATTTGCTATAACTTTCACCTATATGGTGCTTTAATTAAAATGAACGACGCTCCCCTCTGACTTATATTCACAGAGCCAAAGGCATAGCGAGCTTGGTTTGTCCAAGTGTCATTAGAAACAACAACATAAAATTAATAATCAAATATTAGATGGAGAATAATACATTTAAAATACCAATTGGGAAATAATGCATTGTAAATACGAAATATATTAAACAGAGGGAAAAACGTTCAATATATATTTTAAAATTTTTGCGCTGAATGTATTGCTAAACATAAATGTTTTTATCTATTCTTGTACTTTTCAAAATTTTCGTTTATATGATTCTTCTAATCTTGCATTATATATATATATATATATATATATATATATATATATATATATATATATATATATATATATATATATATATATATATATATACATATATATACAGTGTTCATTAACCAGGAAAAAATGATGGTAGTGTTTCCATTCAAGTAGAATAAAATTATATATAGTGTTAACAAATTTAAATTTTGAATCAAAATTTATTAGCGTTAATTCTAAAAAGAGTTTAACATGGAATAAATTTTCTGTGACGAATTATTCTGAAGGACCACAATGTGAAGGGAACCATTGAAGCCTGACAAAATGAAAGTGCAGGAGTCGTCGAGTCAAGAAACTGGTTTTAAACGTGTCGGAAGTAGAAAAGATTTCTTTCAACCCCTCCACTTGACAGATACCCTCTGTTAGCATAATGAAATAGTGCGGTGTCTACCTAAGGGTCTTTTATCTCTTTTTGTAGTTATTGGTAGGCATCTAAGTTTTATATACACACATAATGACAGAATGAATAGTAAGAGTAATGAATCTCAAGTAGATTACATTTTAAATACTCCCAAGAAGCTTTGCATGGTGACTTTACATTACACATATTTAATTATTATTAATAAGATATATAAATATTTACACAATTCAAAAACTTGCTTGAAGTTATTTACAGACTTATAGAAGAGATTATATCCATATTTCTAAGCTCAGTGTTAAAACGAAATTTCAGTCAATAATACACTACATAAGTATATAGCAAGGCAAAAAGAATTAACTGGAATATTCCATCAGATACAATGATTCTAATATAAACATACATTTTTCATTCATTATTAATACTTAATATACACAAGAAAAATAATGTGACCAAATTATTGATATATAATAATATATAGAAAATGGATATCAAATAAGGGTTTTCAAGTTAAGATCAAATTAATTGAATATTTAAGATATTAGCAATTCAGTAAGGCAATTAGAACCATATTATCTATTAATTCAATAATGTTATCACTGTTATGTAACTATAAGCTGCAAAATTTTAGTTGTATCCATATAAACTTTTAATTGTGTATTATTAATTTAAATTGTTCAGATATTGGTATTTGGTTTGAGTTGAAAGACTGCAATTAGTCTATGAAAAATTTTTAGTTCGTAAAGGTTCTATGGTTCAAGTGCCATCACTTCAGAGTTTTTTATTTTCCACAGGTTATTGTAAAAATTGAAGTCTGAAAATTTTATATAGTGGTTAATGATAGTCATTCCAAAATTGGCTCTAAAAACGCTCATTTCTGAAATAATATTGCGAGTTAGAAATAACTCTTAGAAGCTTGTTTAGCTGGGCTTCAATACTTTTAAGTTAGTATTACATACTTTTCCACAAATTGTAGAAACATAGTAATTATTGGCCTAAAATAGGCTTTGTAAATTAGGAGTTTGTTTCCTAAAAAAAGCTTAGAGTTGGAGGCTAATAGGAGGTAGATGATAATTTTAGTTGCGTGAATTTAGCTCTTATTTTTGATGAAATGATACTTCATTCTGAGACATTCATCCATTATAACCCCTAGGTAAACAACACTAGGGTGCCAGGGAATCTCTAGACCATCACAATTTTAATTTTTTTACAGCTGTTCCTGGTAAATAGGACTGCTTGAGATTTTTAGGAGTTGATTTTAATCTTCCAGACTCTGAGTCTTTTCTAAATTTGAGTCATATGCTCAGTTAACTTGTTGCATACAATATTATGGTCAGAGTCAATAGATAGAATGGAAGTGTCATCTGCAAAACTAATCATGATGTTTGAGTGTTGGGGTATATCGCTTATATATATATATATATATATATATATATATATATATATATATATATATATATATATATATATATATATATATATATATATGTTAAATAAAAGGGACCAAAAATACCAGTTGTCTGTTTTGTAAATAATGAAAGTGCATATTTATACTTATAGTGTAATTATTATTTTGGTTAAAAAAAACTTAAAAACCATTTATTTTTCAACGAAATGATATTTAAAATATTTTCTCAGCTTTCTATCCAAATCTGCAAAATGTTTATGCTTGCATGCAAAATATCATATTTACTTTATGTTTATAAGCAAAAGTCGATATTAAATGAAATCAAACAAATAACATGCGTTACAAATTTGAAATATAAATATAATTCTTATTTGCTGCTCGAATGAGACATGATTCTGAAATTATTGCAATATTTTTTCGCATAAGATAAGCAAGCAGAATTTAACTTCAGAGAATAAGAATAAATGGTAAACACATTTATCTAAACAAACAAACAAAAACGTATTTTTTCTTTTCGATGGTCTAAAAACATAGATTAGTTCATTGAATCCGGTTTTTCGGATTATTTCAATGGATTTGCTTTCATTCCATCTCTATTATATATGCTATCACTTTAAAATTTATAAGTTTTCAAGAAAATTTGAACTGATGTTCATACTTAATAATTTTTTATTCCTCTTTACAGTCAATTATATAATGATTAAGACAAATAAATTTTCTTGATTTTTTTCTGACCATACATGTTTCTAATTTCAAATTAACAGCATCTGCATCAAATTTTCTATTTACACTTAAGTTTTGTTCATCCTCCATTTTGACATTCCTGTATTTTTTGAAGACTTCATATTACACAGAAATGGGGGACTCATATTTCATGTATTATAAAAATATTCCATGTATGAAAGCAATCACAAAGCTCTAGAATATGATCATTTCATATATGTATCTTGGTTTTTTTTTTTTTTTTTTTTTTTTTTTTTTTTTTTTTTTTTTTTTAAAAGAACGGAAATGGTGCTACTCCTCATTTCGCATGAGAATATCATTTTGTTGCGTTTGATGTACATAACGTCACCATGAAGTTACTGTTTTAAGGAAAAGTGCTATCATTTTCAGTCGAACTCGCACTAAATCACTAAACTACATTTAGGAATGAACTGGCATTTGATATTAATAAATATCAAATACTGCTAGCTTTAAAAGATATTTTATTAAGTGTTTTAGAAAATTGTCTTTTGTTTTAAAACCTTTTGTTAGGGTTTCCACATAAATTAATGTTTCTATAAAATATGCAGAATTTTGAGAATTCATTCAATCCAAATATATTTTGTATAAGAAAATTGGCTGAATACTAATAAATTTATTTAGTTTCTCAATCATAAAGTCAAATTTTTATAAATTCCTACTTTGAATAGACAAAATTGAATATTCTTAACTAAGATTTTGTAATATAATTTAAAATGATGGAGAGAGAATAAAAATTTGCAATTGTTATTTGAAAAACAATAAACATTTGCACAAATCCCGTGAAAGGTGAAATTTTCTAAATCATGCAAAGTAAATGTCACTTAACAATATATTAATTTACACACTTTTAATATTTACTTCTTTTTATTTTTCAATATTTAATGATTGCTATAATTTATGGTTTATCATATATGAAATACACTTTATAAATAAACACTATGCCGTGTTTTTTTATGAGTTATTAAATAAATTTTTTAAAAATGAATTCTAATATTAATATAAGCATTATGATTTCAATAAAATAGTTCTAATTCAAAAATAATCTTTTTTGTGTTGTAAAAAATAACTTTAACAATTGATAACATTAATTTAAAGTTATCATTGTAGAAATTTGGTAAAAATTTCTTTCTTGTTAATTAATTTATGCTTACCAAAAATGCAATTTTTGAAAATATCTATTAATTTAGTCAATAATATTTAAAAATATTTACTTGCTGTAAGCAAAATTGGATGCATATTTTTATTTTCTAATGATAGACTAAAAAACAAATTTAACTCTATTATGTTTATAAAGTTACTTTCTTTTCAATATTCTTTAATTCAATTTTGCATTTCTACACATGTATATTTCGAAGCATTTATGTTTCACTGAAGGGAAAAGTTACAAAAAAATTTATGTGCGTAAAAAATGTTAATGTAATAAAATATTTCACTTCAAATATCTAATTATTAGAATATTATTATTAAACCAATAAAGTGAGTTTTAAAACTCCCGATTAAATATGTTTTTAATATTTTTAAAAAAATCATTAGCTGTCAAAATCTTTATCAAGTTTTGAGTTGTTTGTTCTTCTTGTTAAATATATAAAACTTAAATATGCAAATACGCTTTCCATTAAAAGACCGAGATTTATATTTTCCCCAAAAATCTTTATGGTGATAGTTTTTAGAATTGACGATTTTTGTATATAAAGCAGCATAATTATATTTGAATCAAGAGCCCCACAGAACTTTGAGTACTCGAATGTATGACCCCAGTTATTTTAGTTTGGAACTTTCTTTCTCTTGCTGTTTGGCAGGAAGTAAACTGACCACATTTTGGACAATTCATTGCTGAGGAAAACCCGTGGGAACTGAATCACGAGTGGTCCCCTTTTCCCGGCGTTGCTGTTTCTGAGTCATTCACAAACAGGAAGTGTCCATTCGTTTTGCTGATTACTTAGTGGAAATCTTTTGCATAGAATATTAGCAAAATACGGACTCCTACTGATTCACGCATAAAATAAGCTGAATAAATAATTTTGATATTCTAATTCTTAATTTTTATCTAAATAGTAAAGTATTTTTATAGTAGCTAAGCCTATCAAGCATATATTTATGCAATATATGAAACTTATGATAATATATATCTATATCCTTAAATAAGTGCAACAAAAAATTTCTTATTAAATAATATTTGGTCCAAGGGATACACATATACATATCTGTAAAAAATTGCTACTTGTGATTTCTTTGAAAAGGAACATCAAATAAATTGAAATCTCTTTTTAACATGTTATTCAAAGAAATTTTAATTACAATGCAGAATTTGGAAAAGATAATATAATATACCTTATATTTAAATTTATTACAAAATGATAAATATCTTCCTAAATGCTTTGAGAGTTTTCTTATATTTTCACAAAAAATATGTCAATTATTAAATGTGAGTGAAAAAAATAGACAAGCCACTTAAAGAGTTGTTAATTTCATTTTCTTTGTTTATAAGTCAGCCACCTTCATTAACAACTTAATATTAGAGATAAATATCATTATTGTGCCACTGTAACGTAGAAAATTTTTGCCATTCATCGTTGAGCTGCATATAACAGCAGCATTAAAATTATCATTTTCGGAGAGAAACCAGAATATATATAATCTAAAAACAATTACTGAACAAAGTTTTTACAATATGTCAGCACTATATGTGTCATAGAGAAAAACGTATTTCAAATTTCTCAAATAAAAAAGAATATTAAAAAAATTGCTCATTCCAAGAATAACAGATTTGTAAGCAAAATATCACAACAAATTTTTCAGCAAAAAGAACCTATTTTTCAAAGAAAATACAGATTTACCACTGTTCCTACTTTAGTGTGACGTTATAAACTGCTATATATAATATAATATAGCAGTGTTTAAAAAAGATTTTTATTGAATATAATTAGCAAAATTACAGCTTTTTTTTTTTTTTTTTTTTTTTTTTGCACTAAGAAAAATTCTTGAGTTGGAACGATTATATGTAATTCAGCTAACCTTAGCAATTGTCAAAACAATTTCAAAAGACAGTCTATTCGTAATTTCTTTAAGAATTTTTCACAGTATTCAAAAAATTATTATTTTTTAAGCCAGCTTCTTTATGATTGTTGATCTTTAGCATGTGAATAACGCGTACATATTAGAATTTTTAATTTTAATTCAAATTATCTTTAATTTCTGCAAATCAAGCTCTGACCACAACTCTAACTATACCATATATATTACTGTACAAACGCCAATATTTTTAAGGCCGGCAACTTAACTGGTTTTCATCACCCACATGACGGTAACTTAAGACAGGGGAAATTCTTTGGAAAATCTTTCTCCCATAAGAATCCCGCTGTTTCGTGACAGAGCGGGTGAAGCAGCTTCCTTGTCGAGAAAGGAACACTTTTCTCACTAAAAGGGCATATGTATATGAATAGCAGAAATGGTTTCTGTAAATGGTGCATGTTAGATTCCTGCCGTTTGGATTGAGAAAATGGCTATATGTATTTTAACTTTAAATTCGTTATTATCATTTAAAAGTAGATTTTTAGGATTGAATTACTATAAATTGTTCTGTATATATACATACACATATATATATATATATATATATATATGTATACACACACATATACATATATAGTTCGATCAAATATATTCTGACTCTGATACTGAAACCAGAATACCAAAAATTATACCCAAAATTAGAGGAATATTAATTCAATATAGATTTTTACAAAAGTAATATTTTTTATTATAAAAATCAAAAATTTAAGAAAGAAAACATGTTCATGAGAATAACACAGTATTTTAAAACAAAGTCAGTCCTTTTTCAAATTATTTTTGTAAGTTATATGAGATTATATGTATGTATATATATATGTATATATATATATATATATATATATATATATATATATATATATATATATATATATATATATATATATATATATATATATATATATATATATATATATATTTATACATATATATATATATACTTCTACAAACATCTAGACATTTATTTACTTTATTGAAGAAAATGTAAAAATATAATGAACTGGGGAATACAACCCATATGTGTAATATTGGTAGTTTTATAGATATTTTTATTTTGTTATTTAAAAAATTTTTTAACATTTTGTTTTTTAAGAATATATTTAACTTTTGTGAGGTTATTTTAAAGACTTCTATTTTTGGAAGAATTCAGTCGGAAAACAAAAAATACTTTTATAAAAAACACGGAGGATATAACAATGTAAATATAAAAGTTGTAAGATTCTTTTATATAAATGAGATTATTTTTAGTATTTATTTTATGTACGCGAGATTTGTCTAAAAAAGTTGTGCTGTTAAGTGTAAAGCAAATGCCATACTTTTGGTAAGAAGAAGATGAAAATATTAGGTTCGTGCGTATGAAATGTCGGATTCTCTTTACATGCGGACGTTTTCCTCCCTGTTTTCGTTATACTTTTGTATTTGGCATAACCTCATTCATACTCGTATTGTCCATTGCCAGAGACTCATTTCAGCAAAATAGGTTTTCTCGAAGGTCTTCCCTTTTTTATTTCTTTTGAGTTTATTGCCGATATGAATTCTGCCGACATTCGCGTCATTTTCTTATATGAGTACAAACTTGGTAATAGTGCTGCAAAAGCTGCACGCAACATAAACCAAGCGTTTGGGAGAATACGGTTAACGATCGGAAAGTGCAGCGTTGGTTCGAAAAATTTCGGACTGGCGATTTTCACTGCAAAATGAGCCGCGCGGAAGACCCAAAACGTCTGTGAAGAATGATGACCTGAAGGCTCTAGTGGAAGCGGATCCAGCCGTATCCACGAGGGAACTTGCTATCAGGATGAAAGTTGACCATACAACGATATTGAGACACCTTTCTGAGATTGGCAAGGTTAAGAAGATGGACAAGTGGGTACCGCACGCACTGACAGAGCGAAATAAGCTGGATCGGTTAAACGTATGCTCATCATTGCAGCATCCACCATATTCACCGGATCTCTCGCCGACCGATTTTCATTTTTTCAAGCATTTAGAGCTGTTTTAAGGGGCAAACACTATGAAAATGAAGACAGTCTAAAAAACTCGATATCAGAGTTTATTAATTCTAAAGACCAAAATTTTTTTAAGACAGGCATCTACGCTTTAAAATCTCGTTGGGAGAAGTGTATTGAAGCGAATGGAGCATACTTTGATTGAATAAACAGCTTTTGAAGAAAGATATGCAGTTTTATACAATCACTTAAGAATCCGACATTTCATACGCACCAACCTAATAGTAAAATATTAAGAATAAGAAAAGCGTAGATGAGATTTTGGCGTTAAAAAGTAATACTAGTAAAAGGACTTCTAAGATTTCAAAGACAAGAGGAAAAGGACTTCTAATGCCTCATTGAAAGCCTCATACATTACAGTATCAGCCCCTTATCTTTATTATGTAAAAAGTTGAAGTTGAAAATCTTTTTGAATCAGACTTCAAACTGTATTTTTCTTTCTCATAAAATTAAAATAAAATATATGAATTCCGGTTTCGTTTAATACCAATAACCGTTTGCGGTTCGGATTATAATCGAAATTTTATTTATGTGGATTCTAGTTGCTTTAAAAGTAATATGGAGTATCCATTAAACATCTTCCTTATCACTGTTGCGACTTACATAGAAATAGTATGATACTATAAGTAAATTTTTTTATTTCCCCTTTTTGTATAAATTTTCTTTATGGATTAAGTAAAAATGTAGTACATCCATTTGAAATCCGAACGTTTCGATTTGGACATGCTTGCGCATCCCGATTACTGCATATTTTGCATACTTCAAATAGACTTCTTTCTTTTCTATAAATAACTTTGAGAGGCATACTTTAGATCCGTCAAATAGACGTTCAGTGTACCTCTATACTTATAAACCAGTAGGAAGAACTTTATTAAGCATTTTATTACTGTATAATACAAGAGGTATTTTCGAATCAACTATATTAAATAACACATTAAAACCTTTTTGCAACACTCTCCTTAATCTTTAGTTATCAATTTTTAAATATTTGATTTCCTTAGAGAACACGAACAAATGAAAAGGGAAAATATTATAAGTAGTTTTGAAGGAATCAGATGCAAGCAGATGTAACGCTGATATTCCATATCTAAAATTCAATAAGTAATTTAAAGAATAGATTATTACTTGTAGAAAATAACTTAGTTTATTTAAAATTAAAAAAGAAATCTCAGTTTAATTACGAAATACATTAAGTAATTAGATTAAAAAAGAACTATTGTAAAATAAAAGTTAAAAAATCAGGATATATATACTTAAAATAACGTCAAAAAATATTGAAATCATGAAAATGAAAGATATTTTATCTAAATAATAAAGATGAGGAAAATAAAAAAATTACAACTTGACACCTGTAAACTATATCATGATAGGTTATTAAGCAAAAACTTTTGATTTTCTTGTAGAATAAGAACTAATTAAGTCAGGAGTTCACATAAAGGCTGTTTGCTATTGACTCACGTTTTGAAACGCTATTGAAAAACTAATAAATGTGTGAACTTCAATCTTAATAAACTAACTGAATATTATTAAAGCAGAAATTTACAAAGCTCACGCTCTTTTATACAGGCAATTGAAATGGTAGATACATACATTTATTAATTCATGTTTTCAATTTTATATTTAAACATTCATGATATTTTTGACCATTTAATGAAACAAAAAAAATCATTCAATGTGTGTGCAGGCAATATAGCTTTTATTAAGGATTAATAATAAAAGTATTATTATCGTTCTTTTTTAAAAACCGTACTCTACCGAAATGTATGTTTTCTTCTATATCAGCGGAAGAGGAAATATATTCTCCCTCAATGCCTGGTAATAAGATCGATCAAGGGGATTCCGGTTGTCATTTTCGGTGACCACTTCTGAAGTAACACTCACTCTTCGCACCGTGCTCTAGAAGCCTCGAGGGGGTGATTTTATGTAGCTGCTGATTAACAGAAACAGGTGAGTGGAAGCAGCAAGCACCCTTTCTGGTGTTGAATACACGGTACTCATGGCGTTAGTACATTTATTTTCGTAAGGAAGTAAAACATTTTCTTAAAGAAAGAAAGATATTTCAAAGGTACTCTATTAAGTGTTTGAAAAATGCTCTTTTTTTTAAAAAAAAAGCTTTATTAAAGTTACAACGTAAATTAATGCTTCAAAATAAAATATTCAAAATAAATTTTTACAAATAAATTCTATTTATCAAAGAAATACAATTTTAAGTGACATGTATATACGTGATATATTACGACTAATATACAGAAAATAAACTTTTTCAGTATGATAAATAAAAAATAACTCTAACAACTGATAACATTAATTTAAAGTTATCATTGTAGAAATTTGGTAAAATTTCTTTCTTGTTATTAATTTGTATGCCTATGAAAATACATTTTTGAATATATCTATTAATTTAGTCAACAATATTTAAAATTATTTAATTGATCTAATTATAATTAGTTATTTAGATACTAATTATAAAACCAATATATACTGAATATTATATAAAACCAATATATACTGAATGACATTCTTTCATAATTTTAATGTTAAACATTAAAATTACTCATTCTTCAAGAGATTGAATTAATAATTATGCTTATTATGATTTCAAAAAATACTAATAAATTTCATCTTAAATATTTAAACTAAAAGTTGTATTAGAAATATTTATTTTTAAAAAGCAAATATATAAAAAAATATCTATAAAATATTTAAATGATTTTTTTTTTGAATTTAATAAAACTTATTTTTATTGCTGAAAAATATTAGTTGGGAGCGAAAACGCTCTGTATCCACATAAAATATTTCCAATGATAAATTACTTTACTGCTTAGTAAAATCATAAATTTTATTATTTCTTTCAGGAACACAATCAGGATTTAAAAAAAAAATAAAAATAAAAATAAAATAAATAATAAAAATAAAAAAACTTTTCTTAAAAATATTATTCAATGGTAGAAATATTATAATTTTCTAGTCATATCATCCTTGCACTTTTTATACAGATGATGAATAAAATCTCAGTTAAAGCATTGTTTTTATTGACCTCTTGCATTTTGTGTGGAAAAATATATCGTTCTCTTTGAGATTCTCTCTGTAGGATTTTAAAACAAGTTTTATGCCTAAATTGATGAAACAAGTAAATCTATCTTAAGATACGAATTACAGCATAATATTATCTTTTTAAAAAGAATACATATATTATCCTAATTTGCATATGTGTTTGTGAGATCAACGTTTGCAGGTATGTATGAAGTCACGTGGTTGGAGGTGTGTATGAAAAGGTCCTCATTTACAGGTGTGCATGAAAAGGACCGCACTTATAGATATGTATAGAAAGGTCACTTACAAGTGTGTACGAGAGGTCCTCGGTAACAAGTGTGTATGAAAGGTTCTCAGTAACAGGTATCTTATCACTTAGGTTCTCAGTAACAGGTGTGTATCATAGGTCCTCGCTTACCTTGAGAAAACACATATTTGAAAAAATAAAATATTAAAATATTTATGTCACACGATTGTTAAAAATCACATTTTTTAAACCATAATATAAATTTTAATAAAAATATTCCTGTAGTTTAAGTATATATTTGGGTCCTCGGATTGGCGGT
>JAJQOW010001838.1:0-27500 GCA_037975125.1 Latrodectus hesperus | reverse complement strand
ATTCCCTAAAAATAAAATTTAGTATCAAAAATCACCGATAGTGCATTTCATGGCGCTTTAAAATGTATAAAACGTGAGAAAAGAAAAATACTAACTCGTTCAATCCTACAGTTAAATTATTAATGTTTATTTATTACATTAACTTTCCTGGTGAGAAATTAGACCACATTCCATGTGAGCCCCGTTCTCAGAAATAACACCGTGCATTCTGTGCACAACGTTCTCCACAACCGAACGTAACGTATAACGAGGAATATTCCGCACCGTCTTTATTATGATATCCTTTCGAATAGACAAATTTGATACTCCACCTACATAAGCGCACGTTCCGGTAACGTGAGAAGCATGGCCACTGGAGCTCGTTTACTTCAGCTGAGATTATTTGTCGGAGCTGTCTACTACTTGCTTTTATAGCCACTATTACTGGCACTGTCATCGCACAACAATTGCATTTTGTTTGCTTTGACACCCGTGTTTTATGCTAATTCTAGTTATTGTAAGCGACAGCAGCTCCATAAAATAACTTAGCGGCGACTTTTGGAACTAAAACAGTTTTTACGGAATTTTTTCCCCATGTTTTGATTAGTCTAAATACAAAGTTTGGTGTCATTTCGGCTACTAGATCGCGCTACAGGACGCTCCAAACACTGTCACTTTAAAAAAGATCACCCTGTATAATATATATATATATATATATATATATATATATATATATATATATATATAATGATAGCCTAGTTATTAGAGCATAGACGAGGTTGGATTCCCAATTCCTCCAAAGACCTACCGAGTACACAGAATTTACATGTTCGTTAAATCTGTGAAATGGAATGTCCTGTGGTCGGTCATTGAGCTGTTACTATAGGTGTAATGATCTGGAGAAAATTTCCTCCCACTCCAGACCAATGTTAAAATTAAGCAAGTGACTCCTCTGATGATGCCATCTATCGGAGGAGTTTGAAACAAAGTCGTACTTTCACGTTCGTGGTGCTCTGGTTAAACGAAATACGTAGACGCACCCTACTGATTTAAATTGGCATAGCCAACAGCATAACACACACAAGTCCCAAATGTCATATGTAACAATATATATATATATATATATATATATATATATATATATATATATATATATATATATGAATGAGCATTACCAAGGCAAATTTTCGAGAAGGAAATTGCAGTTAGCAAACACTTAAATATAATAAGTGAATTAATTAATAAAAAATTTTATCACTTAAGGTTACATACTTCTGACCTAGCATATTCCTAATAAGTTAAAAAAATATTTTCTTTAATTTAATTGAAAATTCTCTTTCCGAGAGATTTAATTCCAAGTAGTTCACAGATTTCCAAAAAATTAAGGGGAAAAAATTGAAAAACAAAGCAAATCAGCTATAAAGTTTTGAAATTCTAGTAATTAGATTGTTACAAAGTTGCATCGGTATGCCTGTATAAAAAAGTACAAATTTTATGAAATCACTTTTCATATAAGTTACGGTTTTAAGCCAGTTGCTTGGAACAAATCACCTCTTAATGAAGGACGGTTTATTCAGCAGTTTTCAGACAACTGAAGAGTAACAGTGTGTTGAAGGTGATACGGGAAGCTGGTTAAAGATCCTTTCTTGTCAGTTGTATAAACAATGTCTAATTCATGGTTCAGTTTATTGGAAACCTATTGTCAATGAGAAAATTACGTTTTCTCCAGATGAGCAGCTTTAAAATATTGCAGTAAGATGCCAACTTCATCTCAGAATCAATCTGTAATTTTTTTGTGCACCTTATAATAAAACTAACATTTACAACAATGAAAAGAAGGCTCTATGAAGGCAGTCTGTATGGTATTAGCTTCCTCCTCCAAAGGGAACATTTGAATTAGAAAAATTAAATATGGCTGAACATGTAAACTGGTCTAAAAAACCATTTCAGGTGTGATGTGTTCATTTAGAAATCCTAGTTTGCTGTATTGAGTGATTCTCGACACATTTACCTTGGAAAAAAGAGAGAAAAACGTATGTTTTTATGAGAGGAAATATTTTATAAGAGATAATATAAGTATATAAGCACATATTTGTATTTTTAAAAACTCTTATTACTTAGAAGTAAAAGACTTGCTCTTTTGCTACATGAAATCGCAATTTTCAATACCTTCGTTTTACAAGAAAATTATGCTCTTTGTCTAAATCAGTGTTTCTCAAACTTATTTCTTCTACCGCCCCCTTTGAAAATCAATTATTTTTCATCGCCCCCCCCTCATTTTTTATACACTCCTAAAACTTAAAAACCACAATTTCATTACTTTAATTAATTTAGTTATAGTGTGCTATATTGGTCGGTTCTGGTGTTTAAACTTACATTCTAACTAGAAATTTTTACCAGCGAGAGCAATTAAAACGCAACTTTATAATATTAATAATAGATTTTAATCAAATTAAAAGAAACAATATAGATAGGTAATCAATTTTAGTTTGTAAACTAATCTAATGGGATGGATGAATTTGATGATTTTTAACAAGTTTGTTTATATCAGGTGGGATTTTACTCAAAAACAGTAACTTGCAAATGATTTCTCTTTTTAGTAAGCAGCGTTGTCACAGTGCTAAATCCTCTTTCATGCAAATATGACGATGGGAATGATATCCAAAATTGTTGAACGATCAACCACAATCCAGGATACAACTGCGGATTTGACTTTTGTAGCCAAAATTGTTGGTAGCCATTTTTAAATTTGATTTTTATTTCCTCGTTCGTTGTCAGTTCTATAAGTTCTTCTTCCAGCTGGGGTGATATTGCTATATTGACATTTGAAAAGGGATCTAACACCCAGTCTGGTGTTTCCAAGTTCAAAATGTCCTGGAATCTTTCAATGAAATCACTGTGAAAATTTTCCAAATGTTGACAGTAGACGAGCAAGTCGTCGTTGTTGCAGGATATTGATAAATTGGGAAAATTATGGAACTCATGTCTGCTGATATTCTTCTTGTGTAAGAGCAGCTTGGCTACGAAAGCAGCGACGATATTTTTTGTGTTTATTAAGTTCAAGTCATCGTCTTGAAGCTGGAAATTCATATCATTAAACAATGTATAAAGGTCTGTCAGGTATGCGATATCATTCTTTGATGTGATGAGGTTTTCACGCAATGCTGTGTCTTTGTTTTCCAAGAACTCTATGACAGAGTCAAACAGATTGTAAAAATGAGTCAGACAATTTTCTTTTGATAGCCAACGCACTTCCGTGTGACAGATCAATCTGTTGAAATCTTCATGATTAGCAACACAAAGCTGATTAAATAATCTGTCATTTAAAGAGTTGTTTCGGATTTTATTGACTACTCTGATGACATGTTGCAATGTTTGAAACAGTCGTTCACACAATGTTGAAACAGTCGTTCACGTTCATTATTAGAAATTCACTTACGTTAAATTTCTAGCAACTAAATGCTGTCGATGTATAACGCAATGTACAGCAATCACATCCGGAATTTTATTTTTTAAGTACGACATGAAGCCTTTTTGACACCCTGTCATAGCTGGAGCACTATCTGTAGCAGCTGATATAATATTCTTCAAGGGAATTCCTTTTTCATCACAAAACTTTTACAGTGTTTTAAATATGGTTTCTCCTTTTGAGTCTGTCTCTAAATTTCTAGCAAATAAAAGTTCTTGACTTATTTTTTCATCTTTAATGAACCTCACGTAAGACAACAACAATGCTTCATTAGTTGCTAAAGTGGACTCATCCAACTGAATTGAAAATTGACTAGTCTTCAGATGATTGCACAATGACTCTTCAATGTTTTTAGCTATTTCATCAGTTTGTCTTTGCACAGAATTATTGCTCAAAGGAGTATTTCGAATTATATCTGCCGCCAGTTTATGGAGCACAGTAGTTATAACTTCTTTTATCGCCGACAAAATTAACGTTTCTCCGATGGTGTGTAGTTTACCGGTTCGAGCAATTAACAGAAAGATATTGTATGAAGCTCGAAGTCCGTCATCATCTTGCTTAGCAGCCATCGAAAAAAGTTCCAATACACTTGGCTGAGCATTATGCTTCTTTTCCAGATCTTGAAAATAGGCTACATTTTTGTCCTTCTTATCTGGATGCATTTTATTTAAATGATCTTGAAGTCTTGAAGGCTTCATCATTTCGTTTGAAAATGTTTTTGAAAAAGAAGGCACAAAGGCAAAGATGAGTTTGTCGAATTTTCGATGAATCCATATTTAATATATTTTGCACTGCATTGCCCTTTCTTCTTTTTTGCTTGCGACATGGCTTTTTTTTTAAAAAAAATGTAAATAAAGTGTTGAACTTAAATACTCGTTTAAAGATAGCGAACGAAACCAATAATGAAAATATAAGAAAAATTGCGAGCTTTTATATAGGATTTAAATACAGCAAGCACCGACAGGAGTAAGGCAAACACACACAAACTCGTTTATCTCTTTCGACGCTCAATCGTACTGAGCAAGTTAGGACAAGTATCGATGAACCAACCCATTGCTACCACGTACAGTTCGTTTTCGTATTGCAAAACCGCCACCTGTCGACCATTCTATTCTGAAAAGAGGGGATACGCTGAGATGGACTTTTTCCCCAGATCGGTTTTTCAGAAGCACGCATGTTAAGTAAACATTTCTTTTTTGTCTCAACCCTATTTTGATGAACCCGAAGCAGACCTGACGCGTGCTTAAAAGCGCTGAAGGTTCCTGCAAACGAAAACGGACATTACGTCTACGGAGCACAACATCATAAGTGCACCGACTCCCGCCCGGAATGTTTGCCACATTTAGCAATTAATGCATTTACACAGCTGTATGCGTTTCGTCATTTTACAACGTACGTGCATACGGCCTGCGGTCTATTTACGAAATCTATGTTAAGTATTTTTAAGTTTTTATACTATCATACAGGGTAGAAATATAAACTAAGTATTCGTTATTGTGTAGTAGGTAGGTTTTAATTCTAGTGAAATTTAAAATATAAAGTAAACCTAATTACAAATCTACCATCGCCCCCTAACCCACGCCAACGCCCCCCATTTTTTTCTGGGCCCCTTAACGCCCCCTTCTAGGTCTCAAACGCCCACAAGGGGGCGTTATCGCCCACTTTGGGAAAGACTGGTCTAAATGCTTGTCTTTTGAATCAATATTTTGAAAAAAATGTAACACAAGTTGTGACTAGATCAGATTTTATGACCTTTAATCTATTTTGATGTGTGAGATTCTCACAGAAGGCACAATTCTGATTTCAGTCCATTCCCAAATGTTTTTTGGGCTTAGATCTACTTTACATGGTCCATGGATCCATGCAATTCATTGATAATATCCCAAACGTCTCGAGACTCTCTCAAAAACAAACAAAGAACAATCGTTGAAGAGATAGGATTTCCAGTAATTGGTCGTCACATGTAGGCTGAATTTCTTTATCTTTTCGTCAGCAATTGCTATCCAGAAAGTTCATTGTCGATATCACTAAACTGTAAAGTGAATCAGAATTTATCCTTCTGTAAAGCAAATCAGAATTTATCATTCTGTAAAGTGAATCAGAATTTATCATTCTGTAAAGTAAATCAGAAATCATCAAATAACCGATTGAAATACTCCTGGCTATGTGTTTTTTATTGCTGTCTGGAATGATCATATTCATTGTTGAGAAATGTTTTGGTATTTAATTTGTAGGACACAAAAGCATTAGACTTTAAACAGGTAATTTTTGCGATACGATTTACGAAGAAAGTATTCATCAATGATGATTATTTTTACAGTATTACTATAAATAATATTCTTCGTTGGACATAATTAAAATACAAAAAAGGCGTAATGTGCGAAAAGAAAGAATTCGTAAAGAACGTTTCGTTTGCCTTTACAACACAATGGCGCGAAATTTTTATACTTGTGACTGTGACAGTATCGTTAATTAAGCGACCGCAATTATTTTTTTAATAAAATTTGCACTGCAGATCAGTGTGAAACTTATTGCTCTATCAACCTTGGGAATTTTGTTTGCTGTTTGGATAACAAGAACTTTTATTTTCAATAACTTACATCGGAAGCATTGGACTTATTGGCAGCAATTTCAACTTCTTGGCAGCAATTAATCACATTATGAGTGGCTAAATTTTCAGGTAAGTGCCCAGATGCCATATTATTTCGTTCCGCGCATTGGTTCAGTGCATTTTGTTATATAGATTGTGTTGATAGGGCAATTAGATCCGGAGTTGTTGAACTTTTAATAAACGTAAATATTCATGTTTTTTGCCAGTTTTTCGGCGAAACTTCTTCTAATTACTTTATTATTCATTAATAACTTCGGATCTAGATGTCCTATCATTCTAAATTAAATTTTAACTTGGAGTGAATAGTCTAAGGATTCTAAAAATGTTTTGTTTGTAAATGTATCTGCAATAGTTAATTTTCTAAATGTATTTTAATTTTTGTTTTTCATGTGTACTTTTGTTTATTTTACCTTTTTTTATAAAGTTACTTTCATTTTAAAACTGCCATAAATATTAAATTTTTAATAATTTCACTCCAATCTTTTTATATTATTTCGAAGCAGATTCCTGTGAATTAAAATATGTTATTCATTTTTAAAGACTAATTATAATTTAATGATTCATGACCTAATTGAAGTATCTTAGGATTTGTATTTTTCTGAATTCCCCCAACGGTTCTTCATTCCTTCCCAAAGTACTTGTATTGCTACTATGTTATTTTCTAAGTCCACTTTTCGCCCTTGAACTGGTACCCCTTTTTCATTTTCTTCTTAACCCTTTGGTTACCAATTTCCCTTTAATTAACTTATTAAATATTAATCAGAATATTTCTCAGCTCCTAATTATTGTAAAGACATGGGACTACTTTCTAAGCTCCTAATCTTTCAATGCGCTGCTATTAAGTTCATTAGAAGTCATTAGTCTAATTTTAATTTAATTTTCTTAAATTGTAGTCCACTTCATGGACATTAACTTTTTCTTGTTGCTAGATAAGCCTAAATTAAGGAAGTAAATTTTATATTTTTTTATATGAATACAACTTTCATATTATTTATATTTATTTTATTTTATTTATTTATTTTTTATTTTAAATTTTATTTATTTATTTATTTATTTTTTTATTTATTTATTTATTTATTTATTTTTTTTATTTTTTTTTTATGCTTACGTGTAATATAGTTTTCTAACTTCATGAACAGTAACTTGTAAAAATTTGAATGAATAAATAAAAATCCCATTCATTTATTAATCGTTAATATCTGTTTATCATCTTATATTCACTAATAATTCTAATTTTTTTTTAAGTTTTTTTTTTTTTTTTTTTTTTTTTTTTTTTTTTTTTTTTTTTTATAAATTTAATTTCAAAATTTCATTGTAAATTTTTATTTTCTTTTTCTTTTTTTTTTTTTAATATTACTTTATCTATATTTATATATATATTTTTTTTCCATTATCTTTCTCTTCCAATTTTCTTTAATTAGTATTCACCCAGAAATCACCACACTTTAGAAAAGAGCAATACTTATTTGGCTTTGCCTTTAAAAAAAAAAAAAAAAAAAAACATAAATTAATAATTTTAATTGATTTCAAAGAATATTTCAAAAAAAGGAGGGGAAATTTTTTTTTATATTATATTTTTTTTTATTTTTTATTTTTTTATTATTTTTTAATTATTAATTTTATTTTTTAATAATTCAGCTCCTAATTAATATTGGAAAAGTTGTTTTTAAACATTATATCGCGCAGGTGATCTTTTACCTAGCACAATTTTATTGAAACTAATTTTCATTTAGTTAATTATTCATTTATTATTATTACTATTTTTAAATTTTTATTACTACTAACATTATGAACAAAAAAAAAATACTGTAATACTGTAATATCTACCAGGTTACATTTATACTTCTATATCACAGGAATCTGTTTTTTTTTTTTTTTTTTTTTTTTTTTTTACAATATGCACGGATTGATGCGTGGAGATGTGTGGCATCTGGGTCACTTGTTTCTTCATTGACTCTCCTGAATATGGTAAGAAAGATTATCAATGAACGCATAGCCAAAGGCTGCCCTCAAAAAGATGTGGAGGGAAATGTTAATACTAGAGCTCCATTGGAAGCTGCTGGTCATGCTGACACAGAAACGGGCTGCGAAGGACAAAGAGTTTCTTACGAAACACCTTATGGTAGCTCCGCTAAGAAAGGTTCAGCTACAGTTAGACTTTTGGAAGTTGAACAGGAGATTCTGATGGCACTTGCCAGCAGCAAGTCCAGCATTGTTTTACAACAGAAGATTCGGTGTGGCGTTTCAGAACTTTTGCAAATTGCTCTATCTCAAATTGAACGGAACGCCCATCTGGAAGGAGCTGCGGAAGTACACACAAGCATGACCCAGCAGATGCAGCCCCGGACATTTGCTGAAGTGGCAGCCAGTAAACCAGAACGTCCGAGGGAAAAGAGAGAAGCCAGCCGTTCCAGGAACAGACGAGACAAATCAAGGCAGAAGAAACAACATGTGGTCGTCTTCTATCCCAAGCAAGAGAAGACTTCAGAGGAGACCAGAGAGATCCTTAAGAAGAAAATCAATCCAGCCAGTATTGGACTTAACATCTCTAAGATTCGGCCAGTTCGTAAAGGTGGAGTCTGTATAGAAACGCAAAGCTCAGAAGACCTGGATAAGCTAATTGAGGCAGTACAGAAGAACGATGCTGTTTCTGAAGTGGTCAACATTCAGAAGCCTGCCAAGAAGAAGCCGCGCATCATCCTCTATGATGTTGACAAGGACATTAGCAGAGAAGAGATTGCCCAGCAGCTAAAATCTCAGAACCAACTGGAAGACCAGGTTGAGATCGAACCAGTCTTCAGCTACCGAAGCAAGCTTGGCAACAACTGGGTCCTGTCGGTGAATGGTGATGCCTTCAACACTATCAAGGAGAAGAAAAAACTGTACGTCGGATGGACCAGCGTGAGATTTCGAGAATACCTGAGGGTTAGCCAATGCTTCAAGTGTCTCCGTTTCGGCCACCACGCGAAAGACTGTAAAGGGCAGGAAACGTGCGGCAAATGCGGGGAGAATCATCTTAGCAAAGATTGCAAGAATGAATTGAAGTGTTGCAATTGCGCCGATTTCAATAAGAGAGGGAAAACAAAGATAAGCACTGGTCATGATGCAAGAAGCAAGTCATGTTATATATATGAAAAGGAGATCAACAACCTTATCATGAAAATTGACTATGGATCATAAGCAAAAAGACCAAGTTCTAAAGCTGAGTCATCTAAATCTACATCATTGTAGAGCAGCGAACCTTCAGTACGCTCAAGACATTAAATCCCTCAACGTTGACATAGCATCAATCAACGACCCGTATACATACCAAAACAACATCACTGGTTTTCCTCTCGATTATTTAATCATTGCTTCTCCTGATCTTCAGGCGGCTGTGGTTGCCAAGAAATCATTATTGATCAGCCCAGTCCTAGTGGACAACGAAATTGTCATCGTCAAACTTAAAGTAAATAATTTCGAACTTTTCATCTGTTCTATTTACAGCCCTCCATCCAGAAGAATCCGGGATTCGCTTGAACCACTTGAAGCTCAACTGGCCAGACATTCCTCGGAGAAGTGGCTAATCTTCGGCGACTTCAATGCAAAGTCCTCAACTTGGAGCCCTAGACCGAGTGACCAAAGAGGTGAAATACTCATGGACTTCTGCGCAAGAAACAACCTGGTGGTTGAAAATGACGAAAACAGCAAACCAAGTTTCTCCAGCACCATAGGCAACAGCTGGATCGATTTGCTTCTTACTAGAAATCTGGATGACGATGAAATCAGAGACTGGACTATTAGTGACAACTTTACTGCAAGTGACCACAACCTCATGACTTGTTCCTTTAGACTTGAAAAAGTCCCATATAATTCAAACAAGAGATGGAACTCCCGAACTTTGGACTGGGAGAAATTTTCCTTGAACCTATCCAGTTTTACAGAAGAATTCCCAATCACTAAGAACACAGATGTTGATGATCTAATTCCAAGGGTTGAATCCAGACTCCTGGAAATTTGCAAACAGCATAAGAAGAAGCATGATACTAAGCGCCAGCGCAGCAACTATTGGTGGACTCAGGAACTGATGGTCGAGCGCAGTAAAGTCAGAGCACTTCGTAGAAGATTCCAGAATGAAGCTGATCCAGACATTCGAAAATCCAAGAAGATTGACTTCAAATTAGCTGCCTCAAAATACAGGAAAAATATACTTGACCACAAGCAGAAGGCCTTTAGGGAGTTCCTTAGCTCCGTTTCCAACTCGAATGCTTTTGGCGGACATTATAAAGTTATTAGGGAAAAGCTCAAACGTCCGGCAGTCACTAACCTGGTTCTGCTCGACAACGGTGAAGAAGCCCCTGATGCCACTGCATCCATCAACGCTATTTTGAAGCACCACTTTCCCACAATTGATGAACGTATTGACGACGACAACGACTATGAATCAAATCTCAATGATCCTCCCTTCACTGAGTATGAGGTGGAAGCCGCCATCAAGGAAATGGATCCCAACAAGGCTCCTGGTTTCAACAATATTTGCTTAGATGTCTACACTGAACTTTTCCGAATCAACAAATCCTGGTTCTTGAATGTACTCAATGCCTGTCTAGAACTTAACACTTTCCCCAAGTTTTGGAAAATAGCCAAAGTTATTCTCATCCCAAAGGAGGGAAAGGATCTGAAATCCAGAGACTCCTACCGACCCATTTGCTTGTTGTCTGTGTGGGGCAAGATTCTGGATAAACTTGTGATGAGACGATTGAGCTACCACTTCTCCTCCAACCTGTTTCTTAATAGGTTCCAGTTCGGTTTCCAGAGGGGAAAAGCACTAACGACGCACTCCGAGAAATAGTGAACAGGATCCAGGATCACAGACAGCGCAAAATCTTTTCTTGCATGGTCTCATTGGACATCAAAGGGGCATTTAACAGCGTCAGATGGAATGACATCCTTCGAATCCTCAGAAGGTATAATACCCCAGCAAATCTTTACAGATTAGTTTGCTCTTTCCTTAAGAACAGAGCCTATCTTGATGAATCAAATAAGCAAAACTCTTATAATATCGGTGTCCCTCAGGGCTCTAGTCTGGGACCCTTTTTATGGCTCCTTATTGCCAATGAACTGCTCATTCAGGACTTTGGAATGGATGTCCACTGTCAGGCATTTGCTGATGACGTGGCAATTCTCCTCCATTCAAAGTCCTACTTTAAGTTCTCTAAAATGGCTATAAAACCCATGAAAATAGTGGAAGACTGGACCAGAAAGTTTAAACTTCAACTTAGTCTCAATAAGTGCAAATATACTATATTTGTTCCACACAGGGACATCACCAGGAGACCTGGCATTACCATCTCTGGTCACAGAATCTCCTATACCTCTGAAATGAAATATCTAGGAATCCTCCTAGATCCCAAACTGAGCTGGTTTCCGCACTTGAACTGGATCAAGGAAAGAATAAACAATTTGCAAAACAAACTTGCCCGAGTCACTAGGGCCACATGGGGACTTAAACCAGATATTCTCAAACTGACTTATACCTGTGTTGTTGAGAGCATAATCCTGTATGGGTGCCAGGTGTGGTACCAGGACACAGTCCGCATCAATAGTAAGTTGCAACAAATACAGAGAATTGCTCTACTTAAGATCACCAAGTCTTATAGAACCACCTCTACTGATGCCCTTCAAGTCCTTGCTGGCTGCCCTCCTCTGCATCTGAAGGCAGATTCTTATAAGAAACGATTCGAGCTGTGGAATTATGGTTCGACTATTAGTGTTAGCGACAGAAACTGGTGTTCTAAGAATGCATGGACTCGTACTTTGAGGAATGATCCTCCCTGGACTCATAGGCAAGTGGAATGGTCGCCCATTCCTAACCATCTTGACCATTTTGCCTACACCGATGGCTCCAAGATTGTCAACAGAGTAGGATGTGCCTCCATTATTCTTTGCAACGAAGTTGTGATCTGGAGCACCAAAGTCCGACTGAATGATGACGCAACGGTATTCGAAGCAGAAGCTTCTGCCATTCTTCTTACCATGAAATACGTTCTGGAACATAATGTTCCGGTCTGCCACATCCACACAGACTCTAAATCCGTGCTTTCGGCTCTCTCTGCTACAGTCATCAATAGTGACGTCATCAGCGACATTAGGGAGATTCTCATGAACAACCCCCAAACTTTTACCTTTCACTGGGTAAAAGCACATGTGGGCATCCGTTTCAATGAGGAAGCGGATAAAGCCGCCAAAGACGCAACCACAAATGAGGATATTGGAATCACAGTCCGACTCAGCAGGCAACAGCTTATCACCCTTACCAATATAGACGAACTGCACAGATGGCAACATCTCTGGGAGTGCTCCACCAAGACCAGGAGACTCTACTCATTCTTTCCTAAAGTATCTAGAAAAAGAATCTCTGCAGACTTCTACTTCAACCAGTTCCTCACTGGTCATGGTTGCTTTGGAACCTACAGAAGACGATTCCATGGACAGGATGACATCTGCCCACATGATGGAGAGACTCAAGACGTCAATCACCTCATATTCGACTGTGAGCACTACACTGATGTCAGGACACGCCATTTCCCAAGTTCTGCCAGAGCTGATAGAGCCCCACAATTCCTCTCCAACAAAGGATTCCAGAAGGGGATCCAGGAGATTCTACTGCAAGAGATGCACTACCAATTCACTGGCTGACTCCACCTCTTCTGTTCTCTGTACATATGTAAAATTTCTTATCTGTATTTAATCTGGTATCATACTGTATGGTAACCTTGTTTATATTTTATCTTGTATCATACTGTTTTGTAACCTTGTCTGTTTTTTAAGTTTGATAGGCCACATTGGCCCCCATCTTCCAGTCAGAGCGAGTTCCAATGAACGTCTCTCTCGCCCCATCACTTTGAGCCTTTATTTATAGTGGTTTGGGTCACCCCACCACTTGCTGGGAGTTCCTTCAGTCATTTGACCTTTGCGACCACCTGAACCTTGGCTTCGGCCTTGTGGTGCACCTCTTGACTGGATTACGCAACGACGTTCACTCACCGCATACCTTCGGGTGGGTCGGTGTTCCATTAAGTTTATCTTCTAACTACTACTAGCTTTGTTCTAAAATCTATTTTGAATTATTCACAACAGGTCTCATCATAAATCTGGCAAGGGGATGTTATTATGGTTGATTCATACCACCTGAAAATATGAAGTGAATTTTGCTTTCCCCTTTTGAATTTTAGATTTCATTCTTAAATTATTTTTAATATGAAAGGAAATACATAAAATTCAATAGGCTTAGAATTTCAATAATAATTGCATATAGAACATATTATAATGCCACATTTATAAATTAAAATTAAACTTTTTACTGGAATAAAATATAGATTTTTGTGCAGTCTCTTAAAAGTTGATTTATAAGGGTTCTCTGAATTAAGAAAATAATATTCATTATTTACATTAATAGAAATTTCCGCTAATTCACGATAAACTAAAAGTTATTAAAGTTTCTATCTTGAACACTAAATCTTTTGTGCGGAAATATAAACATAATATTGATATTCCAATATACAAACAATTTCTGAGTAAACAATTTGTTAATTGTTTGTTAAATTGTTGACGTAATAATGAGAAGTTCTGGAATTCCTGATTATATGTTTCTATTGACGAGTTGCGTTATGCGAGTGATATAATTATATTCGATTAGTTGTTCTTTTAAATAACAATTTCGATTGGTATTGGTAGCATTATTCAAGAATAATATACAGAGGGTGTTTAAACATTTTTAGAACGATTTTGGGGCCGTTTAATTAATGTTTAAAATATAAAGACTATTTTTTTTAAATTTTCGATCTGATAGCTTTCTTTCTGGACAATAAGTCTGCATCGTGATTTCCATGATAAAAGAGCTTTTCGTAAAATTTCTAGGGGTATTGCTTTCCATCCCTCTTCCACTACTTTCCAGAGTCTATCCATTGTGGTGGGTTCGTGTTTAGAAAGAGCTCTTTTTAACAGACCAATCAATCTCTACTTATTATAATATCTCTGTATAAGGCACAATAGTCCATAGGTGAAACGTCAGAGGACTTCACAGTAATATGTTGAAAAGGTATATATGCAATACTTGTATTAGTCTTCATTTTTCGAGGAATGCAGCGGTAGTTTACGAAGTATGACTTGTAACTTTGTCTTGATGAAGTTTCACTCTTTGAAAGTCTTTCAGATAAAGAAGTGAAATTTCTTTTGTAAATATTGGACGTAAAACCTTCTCCTGATAGTATGATGAGTTGATTTTAAAATTTTTTTCTACTCTTTTTATTTTTAATTTCCCATTGTAGGAGAAACCTCTGCGACTATCATAAACCCCTTACTGAAACTTTCTTTATATTGACGGAACCAGGTTCGTACATTTTTTTCTCCTCGTTTACTACAGTAAATAGACCTTTTTTGTTGCAGTCATTTAGGTAAACCCAAGCTTCATCAAGGGTCACAATGTATTTCCATTTATCTCTTGCTAAATGGTTTTCATACAGGATTCTACAAAATGTTTTGCGTTGAGCCACATGTCTCGGCAAAAGCTGGTGAACATTATGGTTTTTAGCTTTTTTAAGTTGTAAATCTTGATTTATTATTTTATTTATTGTTGATACAGATGTATCTAAAGCCTTTGCAATTGATTTCTGTGTTGATGGATTTTCTCTTGTTACCAGCAATTTCACTTTAGGAACATTTGAAACAGTACGCACTTTTTACGGATACTCGATTGGAGTCTTCTTTCCATGTAGAAATAATGATTGACGGTTTTTACCTGTCCGATTAATAATGTTGCTTATTTTGCATATAGAAATTTTACTACCATGCATTTCACAACGTTTTTGAATCCTGGAATAAGAATATTTCTCTTCGGAAAGCGCAAAAACATATCCCTCAATCCACAGCTTGTTTACATGCGACATTTTGAAAGAACAATAAATTTAAAAGTAGCAGAAGATATTTCTCATTTCAAAAAATAAGCTGTTGCCAAAAATTTTTTTTCAAAACATTTACTTTTTTAAAATTCTTAATCGAAATCGTTCTAAAAATGTGTTAACACCCTCTGTAAAAATATAATAAGTCTTATATTAAGAAAAGAAATCTTGATACCGTATGAGTGAGTTTCAAAATAGAGGTTCTCAGTTGAATTATTGTTTGGAGATTATTAAACCTCTATAAAAAATTCTTCTCAAAATAAATATAATTAATTTCCCCATTTATTAAGAACCCCGAAGGATCCCTTGCCCGAGGAAGACCACCAACAAGATGGCTCGTTGACACTGAAAATGAACTCAAGATTCTGAAAGTCAGGAACTGGCAAAATGTCGCTCTGGACAGACTGGGCTGGAAAAGGCGTGCTGTAGAGGCAGCTAAAACCTGTAATAGGTTGTTACGCTATTAAAGAATAATAAAAAGAATATAAGTGCATTTATACAAAGCATCTTTTACATGTATATGGATAATTGTTTTTCATGTTTTTCGGAAACATTCTTCTCCCCAAAACATAGAGGGTGGATTTTGTTTCCTCTATTTTTTGATGAGAGCAACAATATAGATCGTGCTCGGAAGTTAAGTTAAAAATTTGTAGGGTTTAAGGTCTATTTTTTTCAACAAAAAGAATGGAAAAGGGATGGAGGAAGTGACATCAGAAGTTTTAGCATCTTCACTTGATAGAGGTTCGGTATCATGAAAAAGTTCGTTCTGGTTAAGTCTGGAGCACTTTAGATTACACCCAATAAGCCATCTTGTTAAAAAAAAAAAATTCTTTAGCTATCTAAGCACACTAATGCAAACTCAATTATAATAAAAATGCTTGCATTCGCTTTAGAAATACAAGAGCAGAAATCAGAGACATCAGAAAATTCCGAAAGTAAGCAAATCATAACTCTTCAAGAGGACGAATTTGCTGAAGCATTTCGAATTTTGGCATCTAATAGAGACTTAGAAACGCTATTAAATGCTGTTGCAGAAAATCTGGTATGTCAGTTTTGCTATAGAGTATTTTAAGAAAACATAGCTCTGAATTATTTAATCAGATTTCTTTTTTTCTTTTTTATCCAATAGGGCTATATTTTAGATTTCGAGTGGGTGAATTACGCGAAGCAAGCTTTGGAAATTAAAAATGAAATTAAATGGATTGAACTGTTCAAAGTAAGGTTTCAACTATCTTTCAGATCCATAATTTAAAGTATGGCCATTAAAATTCCAATACTATGAACGAAAGCGAATAAAGAAAAGCTATATTTATTGTACGTAATGTTGCCATGATGGCAAAATGCTTAAATTTGCTCTCAGTTCGGGGTTTACAGGGATGAGAAATTATGAGAAACAGTTGCCACTCCTGATTGTTAGGTGGTCATACCTCCCTTAAGTATGGAGACAAGCTGGACTCGGACGATAGAAAGAACTTTTCAGCAAATCACGACTGGATGTTTTCAGTTGCTGAGAGTTCTGGATCTTATGCACGCCAAGGCGACAGTAAAATACATTCTGTTTCCAGGATGTGCACACATGTGCTATTGCATTATCTTGAAAAATGGTGTTTCGCAAGCCTCGAAGACAGTACAACCCCAGGCTTAAAGATGTCAGAATTGAACTCGCAGTAGCTACCACTGATCCGGACTACAGGTATGTTAGTCGTGCTGCCCATACCATCCCATCTGGTGCATTGCTCCTATGACGCTATAGAATATAAACAGGCAGCGCGTGCCCTACTTGGAAATTCAGACACATATTTCAGAATGCTGTACACTGAACTAGGACTCTTCTGAAAAGAGGACACTGCCCCTCTTGTATCCAATTTTGTGGTTGAACACACACGATTCGCCATCTGTCCTTTTTTTGCTGCATTATCAAAGGCAATCGAAATTGAGATCTAGCATATCATTTAGTATGACCCTCAGTAATTTATCGACTCCATATTCACATGACATTGGTTTAGATTTCGACTATTTCTACTGACAATATCGTAGAACGATCCTGCCTTCATTGAAAACTAACACTTATTACGAAGCATTTCTTTTTATTCGAAAGCATTTTTGAGAAGACTTCAACTTCACAAAGTGATTTCCGATTGTAGAACCCACCAAAGAAATTTTCTTTCAAGCAGTACTCCAGATATCATTTGGAAGAGGCGCTTTTTCCTATTCGAGACATAATACGATATTCTGAGAAAACTTTGACCTTAGAAAGTGATTTCCAAATGAGAAATCCACCGACTATTTTTTAAATTGCTTCAGGTGTCATTTCCCCCTCTTGGGTCATCTAAATTCACTGAAATGATAATTCATTTGCATATTCCAACCTCCTCTTCAGCCACGAAATTTTGACCTTCGTAAAATCAATCATTCATTCAGGTTGTTGCTATTTTAACGACCAACAATGTATAATAAATACGTAACGAAATGATATATCATGTCACTTTCACATTATCAATTTAGATTTTAGTAATTATTTCGATGCGTATATCAAAAGAGGGATTACCATATTCAATAGAATTAGATAGATCAAATTCAATATGTATATAGTTCTGTTGTTGCTTATGACACTTGGACAAGCCAAGCTCGCTTTTGCCTTTGGCTGTGCGAATTAAGTCGATAGAGAGCGTTTTTCGTTTGTATCAGAGCACCACGAAGGTGAAAGTACGACTTTGCTCTGCACTTTTTAAATTGCCTCGTCATTTTGAACCACGGTCAGGTGACGAGGTCACACCTGAGCCGGCACCCTTCTCTCCACATCCCCGCCACACCAGCGGAAGGACTTTGGACGTCACAGATTAACGTGGACACGTCCCCAACCCACGGAGTTCCAGCAGCCCAGTGAAGGAGAGTACACCGTGGTCACCCTCCCAACCACTGCCCGCGGCAAATGATGCTTCACTTTGCTGAGCTTACGGGAAGCGGCGTGAAGCTACTGAGCCACTGGAGCTCATATAGTTCTATAGATAGATAGTTGTGAAATTCAATCGATAGTGATTTAATTTAAGTTCAATAGGTAGTATATGCGATTGATCGTTTATCGATTTGGAATTTTTGAAAATGGGAAATCAACATATTAAAATTTTTAAAATGTGTGTCAATTAGTTGCATTCAATTTTATTAACTGAAACCTAAGGAATTTGAAAAAGCGAATTTATACCATGGGAATATCATAACCAACGTTGATGCCATAATTTGGAATTATATGATAAATCATGTTAATATGAAAACATGTAAAGAAATCATCGATAAATTCTCATTTTCTGAAAGTATTGTATGTGTTCACAGAATTCAGATTTTAATAGTAAAGGAATATGAGCCGCCCAACTTGTCTAGTGGTCAGCGTGCCTGATTGCGGATAAGGAGATCCTGGGTTTGAATCCCGGTTCGGGCATGGATGTACTTTCTCTATCTATTCTGTCTTTGTCCTTTCCTTGAATGAATGAGGTGTAAATGGTTGCCTACCCTCTAAACGGGTTCCTATGGCATGTGTGTAGAGCAAAGTCGTACTTTCACCTTCATGGTGCTCTGAATAAACGAAAGACTCTCCTAATTGACTTAAATTCGCATAGCCAAAGGCATAGCGAGCTTGGCTTATCCAAGTGTCATTAGTAACAACATAACAACAACAACAAGGAATATGATCAACAGAAAAATAAAAGTAAATTTTCTCAATCATTTATTGTTACCTAACTAAGAAAAAAACCCACAAAACGATAACCGGAATAGCATATCACTCAAGTAATCGTATATTTGAATATGTTATTTAAGCAAATGCTTGTTTGTATGGGGAGAAATTATTTAAAATGATGTTTCTAAGAAGTGTCTTTAAACAGTGGGATGACAAATTACACTCGTGTCCATAAATTAAGGATAATGCAAACTCTAGCAAAGAGACAGAAGCAAAACAAATGTGACTTATTTGTAAAGTCTATTTATCAAACAAAAGGTAAAGAGCAAAAAAGATGCTATATGTTTGACATCATTAATAAAAGCTGCGATTTTTACTCCCTGGAGCAAATTTCAAAAAAGAATCTATTTACAAAAATGAATATAACATGGTTGGCACATGATGGTTAAAACATAGTATGCTCCCCAGACGATGCAATACAAGAGTACAACGCCTAGGCATGCTGAGTATCAAACTATCGCTCTGATAATTTGGGAATATATTATTTGGGAATATTCATGTGGGAGGGGGTTGACGGGCTGCAATTCGTCGGTCAAGCATGTCCCACACATGCTCTATTGGATTTAACTCCAGTGAGTATGCCGGTCAGTCCATACGGGTGATATCCTCCGATTGAAGGTATTCGTCTACAATGTTTGCACGATGAGGAAGGGACACTCCGTCACAAACGTACATGTTGTTCCAGAATGACATCCCGGTAGATGTTAGCTGTCATGGTTATATTCTGAACATGCAGGTTAGTTCTAGAACTTACTTCTTTGCAACCATTCCTTATATACCCCTCTTACACTCCCGTCATTGTGACGTACTATCGGCTTCATCAGGTGGTTTTTTGTAATCTACATATTATTCTTCAAGATGTGTGTGATAATTCTACATGTGAAATTTTTATTTTAGAGTTCAATTTCTGTGTGATTCTGAATTATCCTTAATTTATGGACATGAGTGTATAAATCAGGTTGCGAAAGAGCAAAATCAGTAAATTCGTCAAGTTAACTAATTTTGCAATTAATAATTTATATTTATTTTTGTAATACAATGTAGCATATTCTTTGGTTGCATTTAATTTTATAAATATAAGCTTCAATGTGGGAAAGGACCTGGAGACCATGAAGATAAAGAATTGGAAAATTTTGGCTCTGAAGCGGGAAAAGTGGAAGGAGGTTGTATTGAAGGCTAAGGCCTGCATAGGGCTGTAACGCCAGTTAAGAAGAAGAAGAAGGAATATAAACTATTAAAAAATCACTTAATCTTAATGAGAACTTTAAAGCATTTAATCAAATTAATGGCACGAAACGTAACGGATTTCAATTATTTATAGCTTACTTTCAGTTAGTAAGATTTTACAGCAGCAATTTTTTTTCATGATAATTTACCGTCAATTAACTGTCAACTGTTTATATTTAGTGATGACACAGAATTTAAAGTCAGGTCCCCAATTCCGGAGTTATTTTACAGATAAATTAGATAAGTTTCTTTGTGCCAATTCTGTGTCATTTATTTCGATGGGAAGATATAATTTCAGTTACCAAATTCAAAATAAACACGCTTTCTGAGTGCTAAGAAAGTGAGTTGAATGTGTGTTCACTGATTCATATAAATCTTAGAAATATTTTGCTGATGCATTAGGTGTTCAAAATTGATTTTGCTCGAGATTTAAAAGATTTAAAAGACCACATGATGAGTTATACCACGACGAATGATGCTGGAGAGACGGTCATAGATAAGGAAGGAGCTGTGGCTGGTTTTTTACACTTCTTAGAGCTGCGAAGGTGATGCACATTTTTTTATAAACTGAACAAAGTCTGAAACATTTTTCCTGCTTTTTTTAACATCTTTCTTTTATTTTAAATACTTTCTTAGGCAACAGTTATCATCAAGTTCTGAGGAGAAAATCGCAAATGAATTACCATCAGAAAATTATGAGAAATTTATTGAAAAGGTCACAGTAACTATGCCACAAACTTTTCTATGGGATAGTGTCGTAAGGCTGCTGAGAAATTATCGGTATACTACATTTTAGTATATTTATGATTTTTTTTATAAATATGTGCCTGGTATATAATACATAAACCAAAGAAATAGAGAATATTCAAAAAAATATTTGTAAGAATTCCAGATAATGATTAGGATTAAATTTCCCCCATAATTTTTTTTAAATCGACATATTTGGTAAAATTACTATTGAATTTTTTCAAAATTAAATTAAGAGTAATTACTGGTGAAGTATCTGGGCATTTATTTAGACCAAAAACTCACCTGGAATAAGCACATTGAGGATAAAATTAACCGAGCAAAGAAAAGCATTATGATTTGCAGGCGAATGCTTGGTAAAAACTGGGGTCTACATCCAAAAATGATGTTATGGATATACAGCTATTGTCATGCCCATTCTCACAAATGCCTGTGTGATCTGGTGGCGTAAGGTGGAACAGAAGACTGTGACTGACAGACTAGGAGGTCTACAAAGACTGGCCTGTTTCTGCATCACAAGAGCAATGTCAACCGCACCAACCACAGCATTGGAAGTTATGTTGGATCTGACTCCCTTAGACTTCTTCATCTGCACCACTGCCAGAATGATGCTACAAAACTAATGGTACGACCAACTTGTTGCCAAAGGGCACAGGGGTATTACCAGGAAAATTCAAGATCCTACTTTTCTGATGCTTTCGGACATCATGGAAAAGTCATACATGTTTGAAAGGACATTTGAAATAGTTTTTCCAACTAGAGGCTAATGGGATAACAACATGTTCAAAACTAAAACAGGAGATCTAATCTGGTACACAGAGGGATCACTGACAGCCTCTCAAGACTGGGAGTATGTGGTGTGTCACCAAGAACTAGCCTATCAGTAAGCCTTGGGCGATACGCTACGGTCTTCCAGGCAGAAGTTTTGGCCATTATATACTGTTTGCGACTAAATATGAGGAAGGGCTACCACTTTAAGCGGATTCTCATTTTTAGTGACAGTCAAGCCGCTTAAAAAGCGCTCAATTCTTTCGAAATCAAATCTAAAATGATTTTGGAATGTAGAAACCTTCTTACAGAACTGGCAACTAGAAACAAGGTGATCCTTGAATGGGTGCAAGGGCACAAAGGTAATGAAAGGGCTGATGAACTTGCTAAACAAGGATCGTCTTTTGCTCCCATTGGTGCAGAACCGTTTTGTGGGATCAATTTGAAGACCGCAAAAACCAATGTTCTTAAGTGGGAAAAACAGAAGATGTATGAAGCTTGGCTCAACACTCCTGGTCAAACCCACGCTAAAAGTATGATCTGTGGATCATCAGCAGAGATGCTCTAGGGGAAAGATACGTTTAATCGTAGGCTTCATAACTGGGCACTACTATTTCATAAAACACCCCCATAAAATGGGACTGTTTCAGCAAGACCTTATCTGCAGGAAATGTCATAGGCAAGGAGGAAACGGCCAAGCATATCATTTATGACTGCGAGGCTCTTGCCCTCCCTAGATTAAATTCTTTAGGCATAATCCATACTAGAGAGTTACACCTAGACTCCATTAAAGGGTTATCGGACTTTATTAATAATGTGGGTGACTCGAGCAACTGTAACTAGGAAACATTGGGTTTGGAGTTATTATTACAAAATGTTGATAAAAGCAGAGGTGCCCAATGACATGCAAACCCAACTCTAAGAAGAAGAAAAAGAAGAGTAATTATTAATAGAATATAGTAAAAACTTTCGTAATTCAGTGATAAAATATTGATAAATAATTATTATCAATAGAAAATGATAATTTTTCTTTGCTGTAATTTTCATAATTTATATTTTCGTACAATTAGTTTTATAACATGCCCAAAATTAATGGCATACATAAGCAAGCTCTTAGTCTCCATTGATTAATAACCACACATTTATTACTTTCCAATTTATAGATTTTAAAATATTGCTGCAGAGAACTTTACTTTCCATATTAAATCTGATTAATTAATTTAGCAATTTTACTGCTAGCTATTTCACTGATATCGATCTTTCTTGTTTGATATTATTTTTCTTTTAATATAAATAATGATATAAATGATATCATAATTTTTTTTAAAAAAAGTTGATCGTTAATAAATTCTCCCTGTATTTCAGAGAACTGTTAAAATCAAGAGGTAGACTGGTTGCAATGAAAGAAGACTTAGAAATGCAAAATTCAGAACTAGATAACTGTTTACAAAACTACTATAACTTTGATATACCAGATTAATATATTTTTGAGATGAATTTTAAAACAAAAATTACGATGAATTTTACAATGTCTCTTTCAGTTGCTGTGGATGAAGTTTTCCTCTCCCCATGTCTTTCAAAGATAAGTTTCAATCTTCTGAGAACATGAAACACAGATCATTTACAGCTGGCTGAAGTTACTTGCACAGTTAATAAATTTAAATAGCAATGTATATTTTGTTGGCGTATTTCCCTAAGAACATTAAAGATCTATTTAAAATTGAAATTTTCCGTGTTTGCAGATTTTATTATTAAATAAAGCAGCCGTAGTTTACTCAGCAGATCGTCTGCAAGTTATAGAAATTGCATATAATTGAAACATTCGTCTCATCCTGGACGCAGACAATAAAGAATTAATGACGATCACAATAAATAGATCATTTTCATTAAAACTTGTTTGAATTTCGTTAGGTAATGAGTTTATAAGTTCATCTAGAATTGCAATTCTGTAATATGATAATCTTTTTCACAGCCCAATTTTCTCGGGTTTTTATTTCTTCTTTTCATTTTTGATCCAGGATAAAAAAAATTTTCCATAAAAATCGACCACAAAATTCCACGCTTTATTAAAAAAAATAATAAATGATAAAAAAAAAAGAAAAGAATCATTGCGGAAAAAATTAACACTTAAGATAGTAACATTAGATAGCATTTTTACGCCATTAAAACTAAGATCAGGTATGTGCTTCGAAGAATAACAGCATTGTTCAAGAACTTTGCTTAAAACAGATAGAGATTAAAAATTCGAGCGATATCATGCATATTAAAAAGGCATTACACTTTCTCTCAGTCCCACTTGAATTTTTTGAGGTCAAAGGTTAGTTACCTAAACTCCTTGGCTACCTCAACCTGATGATTGATCTTTTTGATCAATCATCTGGTTGAGGCAGCCAAGGTCTGTTAGGATTATATATATATATATATATATATATACATACAGGGTGTCCCAAAACGACCGCATAAACTCTGCACAGCTAGATTCCTCGTTGGGAGTACATAAAAACTGCCCAAAGAAGCATTCCTGTACGATGCATAGTTTTCGAGAAAAATGCGGAAAAAAAGTATGACGTCACTGCCGGTGCAAGAAAAAACACTTTATTGAACATATCAACAGCAGTATATGCAGCGGATATCGACAGGTATACTCCCTAGCAGTTCGTAAGGCATTTTCATTACATCGGCCGTACATCTAATATGTCGCAAGATGCAGCCTTTTAAATACCAGTTCACCGGCGGCTTAATGTCATTCCATGGCGCGTGCATTAATGACGCGGTGAACGTTTTAATCTGAGCTGAGCGCTGGTGTGCTGTGGGGCGCATGGAAACAGAAGAGTCGATCTCAGATGTTGCTCTTTTCTTCGGCGTTCATCATTCTGTAATATCACGTTTATGGAAACAATTCCAAACCACACAGACAGTTGTCCGAAGGCCTGTAGCCGATTGCCCAAGGGTTACAAACCCAGCGGAAGATCGATATGTTGCGATTTTAGCCAAGCAGAATCGCAGAGAGACCTCCACACGTGTGACATCCAAGTCTACAGCGTTCATTGGTAAGGTGATATCTGCAGCTACTGTACGCCGAAGATCACATATGAGTGAACTGTACGTCCGGGTACCTCGAGTTTGTGTCTGTCTATCCATCCAATTAAGAGGGGCATGATTAAAGTGGTGCCGGGAACATGTCAATTGGACTGGGGCAATATCATGTTTACTGATGAGTTAAGATTTGCTCTGGAGGCAGATGACAAGCGTATACGGATATGGCGTGGACAAGGAAGACGCAATCAGCCCCAAAACATCACAGAACATCACGTATACCGAGGCGGAAGCACCATGGTGTGAACAGGGATTTCATAAGGATACCGCACAGAACTGCACATCCTTTAACGGCTGCCCGGTATCGAGATAAAATCCTAGAACACATTGAGATTGTACGCTGCAGCAGTTGACACTACTTTTGTTTTAATGGACAATAACGCACGTCCCCATAGAGCCGACATCATCCATGACTACGTGGGAAGTGAAGGGATTGCGAGTATGGCACGGCCAGCATATTCACCCGACCTTAATCCCATTGAAAATCTTTGGGATGATCTCGACCGTGCTGTATCTTCACGTTTCCCACCTCCAATATTTATTAGCTCTTTTATTGAGCTGGAAACTGCTCTACAAGAATAATGAGTATTGCTTTGTTCTGCGATGGTTAACCACCTAATTGAAAGCATGGTCACAAAGTGTAAACTTTGTATACAGATGAGAGGGGATCACATACCCTATTGTCCTTTTTCATGATGTTTATTTTCACTTTATACATAGTTCTGTTTAAATCTCTAGTATATCATTATCTGATAACTTACAAAAATTTAACATTGTTTTCTCTCATTTCTGTATATAATTATTGATTTTATGCATAAATATATATATGCTACTTACCTGCCGAATTTTGTGTCAATCAAAACAATATTTCTCGATCATTTTGCATCTTCGTACTTAATTTTTAGAAGTGAGTGTAAATAGTTCAACATGATGCAAATAATTTCATCGGTTCAATGAACACTGACGTATTGTCATCCGTGCTTCTCCACAAATACACAGCCAAGAAATCTTAATTGGTAACTACGCACGTTTCCTGTAACCTGACGTTGTCTCTTCAGAGCCAGTACAGCTCAAATTTACATGTGGTTTTTCAGTGTCCTTCCTGCACTGGGGCAGTTCTGAGAATTTTTCTCTGGAATCCAGTGATATAGTGCATCTTAACTTAGGGTCCAAATTTCAATGGCAGAGTAAAACAGGTCTTGTAAATCTTTGCATAATCACAAAATTTGGCCGAATTTGTTGGTACAAGTTTTTTTCCTCCATTGCTATTTTCACTATTTATCAAAATTGTGTAATAAGAGGGTCACTCTGAAAATTTTGAGATACAACTAGGTTTTTTAAGTTATACTTACAAAATTTTAGGTGTGTTCAAAGTAGTCTCCTCCAGCATCAATGCACTTTTGTAGACGAATTTTCCACATATTAAATGCCTCAAGCCATTCATTTCTTCGAATCGATGAAAAAATGGGGCGCTCCGTGGTTGAGTGGTCAAAGGCATCACTGCTAATCGCTTGAAAGCGTAGGAGTGTGGGTTCGATTCCCACCGTGGCCCTGGGTGTTTTCTTCGTTATTCTTCTGTGGTTGTACATCTGTCATTGTGCTATTTGTCCTAATATCGACGAAGACTTACAAGCGGATCTCAAGAATCAAGCATACAAGTCTGAATATATGTAATGTAATAAAATAATAATAATGATATGAAAAAAATGCATTTATAGCCACATCAATCTCTTCTTCTGAATGAAAACGACGTCCACGTAAGTTCTTTTTTAGATTAAGAATAACCAAAAGTCGCACATAGCTAGATCAGATGAATACGGCGGATGTTCGTTCACATTAATTTGTTTTTGTTTAAGAAACTCAACTGTTAATCCGGCTGTATGTGATGGTTTGGTTTGTTTGTCGCTCAACGGTCATTTTTTGCACACGAGGGCTAATTAGACTTGGACTTACAGTTTAAAGTGGATTCCGAACCACTACAAACATCCATGCCCACGGTGGGATTCGAACCCACGAACTGTTGAACCGAAGGCAAGAGCGCTAACCATTCGGCTGCCATCTCGGCCGGGCTGTATGTGAAGATGCATTGTCATGGTGAAGCATTAGTCCCCTAACATTCAGTTCTTGTAGAATTTCTGGAAGACATTTAGTGGTATACCATTTTTATGTTACAGTCTTCTGTTCTTCCAACTTGATGGCTTTGACCAATCCCGTATTTCTGAAGAAAACAGCATACATCGCTTTTTTCAGTGCGCGTTGTTTTTTCACCATTGTCGGCGTGGGATCATCTTCAAAGACCCATACTTTGCTTTCTTGACGTGTTGGAACGTCAAAAAACGGTATGTACGTTTCATCCATCACCTGTTACAATTTTAGAAATGATGCGGTAGCCACCATCATTCAGCATATTAAGAGTTTCTTTACTGATTCTGACACGCTCTTTTTGATGCTCAGTTAGATTATGGGGAACCCAACGGCAAACTACTTTTTTCATTATAATTCTTCATGAATGATTTTGTGTATGGTTGCGGATTAAATGTTAAGTTCCTTCTGCATCATTTGATAGGTACAGCGATTATCATCCATTAACATTTTTCATATGGCAGACACATTATCCAGGATTACTGCCGACGGTGACCTTCCTGTGTGTTCTTCATCCTGAAGAAAATTGCGACCTCTTCTAAATTCTCCGAACCATCTGAATACAATAGCACGAGCTGGAGATTCATCACCAAATGCTAATTGCAACCGTTGAACGCATTCTTCTTGATTTAATCCTGCTCTAAAATCGTGGAAAATCATAGCGCGAAAATGTTCTCGCGTCAACTCCATTTTCTCTTCTGTGTTAAAATACTTTGTACTTTAAACCGTTATTTTTATTTTGTAAATTTTCGTCTGCGCGTATCTCAAAAATTTCAGAGTAACCCTCGT
>JAJQOW010001837.1:0-31974 GCA_037975125.1 Latrodectus hesperus | reverse complement strand
ATATATATATATATATATATATATATATATATATATATATATATATATATATATATATATATATATATATATATATATATATATATATATATATAGTAGAATTTCGTTTTTAAGAATTCATAGGAACCACCCAGCAAACACAAACTGCCGGCAAAAATCCGGGCCGCTGCTGGCCAAGCCGGTTTTCTGTTGGCCACGGCCAGCCGCTCATGGTTGTTTGATGGCCCAGCTCCGGCCATTACGGCCACGGATGAGTGCTGGCCAAAATGAACCGGGCCGGTGCTGGATGATAAGTAGTGGGCCAACAGATTTTGGCCATTGTTGGCCCTGAAGCTGTTGGCCAGCAAAATTAAGACAATTAGTAGTAGCGCTATTTTTTATTTTATCGGCAAAGACTATTTTTTTCCAAATAACTATTTTTTGTGATGTTAATTAATTTTCATTTAACTTCTTACTTTTTAAACTCTTTAAAAACAACTTTTCAGAAAGAAATCTAATTTTCACATTTATTGTGTATTCCGCGTGACAGTATGACGTCAGATACTGCGAAATGCTTGAGTCAGCGTCAGCCATTAATGTGAAATGGCGGAATGTTGTGTCTGTGAGCTAAGAGAAATATAAGGTAAGTAAGCATTTATTATTGTTGTTTTTATCAGGATAGAATTGTTATGAATGAGATGCAAGAATAATATATTTGTTTTATGTTGAAATATTATTTAATTACTTGTTAAGAAAATTTCATAAGCTGTTGATAACGTGACAACAAAAGAAAAACATTGGAAAATGTTTGTCATTGTATGTTTTAGAATAATTTCATTACCGTGTGAGGAATAGAAAAATATATCATGCACAGAAGCATTTTTTCATTCCATATATTAGTTATATTTAATCAATTAGTATAATAAATTTTTCAATGCTCAATTTTTTGAATCGAATTCGATTGCTACAAAGTTTAAACGTATTTATTACATTTTTTGTTTTTTACGAAGCAAGTTTATGGAGTCTAAAAATATTCTATTTGAAAGCGCTTAGATGTTTACTTTCAATAAATTAATATATAATATTGTAGCATTTCTGATCAAAAAATTATGTGCGAATTCCATATAAACTTTAATTATTTTATTTTTAAAAGGCTTTCTTATTTACTATTATTTTTAAGTCAATTTTTACTAACCGAAATATTTTGTCTTATAAGGATTCGTGGTTTTAAATTTTGTATACTTCTCAAAGATCTGTTTTAAGGAATGAAAAATTGTACAATGCATAATATTACAAAATATTTTATTACATATATTACCTGGTTTTTATGTATAATCCTGTCAACCATTAAAATCATTGTGGATTTCTTAGCGAAATATTATTACATCTAAAACTCGAAAAATTGTATAAACTTGAAAATAGTAAATTTTAAAATTTCTATAGGAATCTGACAGATTAATTGCCACAAATTAATAAAAAAAAACATCTAGAATTATGTAGTTGGAAAATTAATATTAACACATATGAAAAATGTTCATATGGAACAACTTTTATTATATAAATTAGTTGTGTAGCATGTTAACTATTTCCATGTAAAGAATGCTGTCAGATGTAACAGCTTAGTAGTTACTCTTGTGTTTACATTATTATATTTAAACCATATTTTATGTTTTTATTTATGATGGAAAAATTGAAGTATGAATTAACAGTAATTTCAATTTGTTTTAATGAAAATATAAGTTAACTAGAATATTTGTTCCTTTATATTTTGGAGAAAGTGATTAACATTTCAAGCATTTGATGATACTTTTGACATTTTGATCTCTTGATTCTTTTGTAGTAATGTAAATGGTTTTACTGTTATAGTAAATAGTCAACCGGATAATGGGTAAATGATATATCTAATGTTATATATATACACACATAAACATACAATTAAAACATAATTTTTTTTTCCTTTACCGATTTACAAAGTCTGATTATGATAATATTGTCCTATATATAATATTGTCAGATTGAATTATTTTTATTTACTTTTGATTTTTCTCTTCAAGGAATTGAAGTTAAATAAAGAACTTAACATAATTTTAAACAGTAAATTAGTAAGGTATACAAGTAAAATGAGTATGATATGAGAAATAGTTAAAAAAAAAAAAGTTTATTATTTTTGATTTCATAAATACCTCTAATTTTAAAATTCATTATACAATTTCTAAATAATAACAAATAATTAAAATATTGCATTAGTAAACTCCATGTTTATTTTATTTTATCGTTTTAATATAGTAAGCATAATTAGGTTAATCCTCCAAACATTTACATATATGTATATATATAATTTCTAAATTTATTAACTGTTTTTAATTTCTCGATATCTCTTTTGTTGTGAGTTTTATTTGTGTACTTTACAGAAAATACAGAGGTTAAAGTCATTTTTGATAGTTGACATTATTTTGTATGTTGTTTTTCTTATTGTAATTTATAACATGAAACGATTAAACTTAAAGGCCAGATATAGGTCGAAATTATTCAAAACACCACTTGTTATCAAAGAGGTAAAGTTTTGTGATATCCATCTTGAGAATAATTTAATCATTTTATTAGAGAAAGAATATAATTTAAGTTTAATCTTATTTATCAGTTAAGCATTTAATATTTTAAAATTAATATATCATTCATTAACATGTTGGATGTGTTTTACAACTGTTCTACATGATGGACCAGCTACATGAATTGCAAATGATTATGAGATCAAAACTTAGAAAAGAAAATAGTATTGCCCAATTACATAAAGGAAATAGTTAGGTCTTCTTTATTTATATGTTTTATCCTTTTTCTGGCTGCTTGCAAAACTTTCATTTGTTATAGAAATTTTTTTATCAATAACATTTGGTATAAATATATTATACTGGAAAGTGACCTTTAATAGGTATTTTATGGTTATATGTAGTCTCGATCAATGACCACATCTAACCATAAATACAAATAATTTTTCCTTAATATTTTTCAATATCATTGGTAATTACAAGCCAGATGATTTATTTCTTTGTGTTACAATTTTTTAAATTATTTGTATTAACAAATAATTGTAAATAATATAATTCTTGCAAAAAATTATAATGGTAAATAATATTAACAAATAATTGTAATTATAAATACTATTAGCTAGTAAATATAGGTAATATTTTTTTGTCAGGCAGTATTTGGTTGACGACCCTCTTCTGGTTTTGGATTTTGGTTTGACGATCCTCTTCTGGTTTTGGATTATTGTAGAGTGTACAACGTCATGGACCTGGTCTAGCGCTGCTGGCCTTTGGGGGCATGCAACAACAACAACAATATTTTTAAAGTAAAGTAACAAATTATTGCTTATATTTATTATTGATGACTATTTTGCTAATATTTCATGTTAATAAGATTTTGCATAGAATATTGCATAAATAATTCAAAATTATATTTATGTTTTAAAATTCATCAATATTAATTTTAATTACTATGATTTTATAAACTTTACTTATCTGTAATTGTAGTTGTGTGTAAAAAATAATTTGGTAATCATTGATGAATATTTTATTAACCATTTTTTATTAGTTCAAAATGATTTTTTAAAAGCATGAAATACAAAGTGTATGTTATAAATTAATTACATTCTATTATAACCTTGAAAATGTAAAATTCTGCTTAAAACATTACATTGCATTTTTGAAGTCAGATGTTTAGAATTTTTATTAAGTCATTAAACTGAAATTGTTTTCATAGAACCCAATTATTTGTCTCTATTTTTAATCAAAGAATTGTCAGAATTGATGAATGTTGATTTTTCATTTGTTACTTAATGTTATTTATTATAATGTGTATGTATATTGAAATATCAATATGAATATGAACTATAAAACTAAACTCTGGCAGGACAGACCACATGGGCCAAGGCCTACAGTGCCTATTTTCCTGACCAAGAGCTCCTGGGCTGCAAAGCACATGTCCTGATTAGGTGCTCAGCATAACGCAAAACACCAGTGTTTAGTTCCCAAGCATGCTTATTGTGGACATAATTTACTAATAACCATTCCCCCTTTTTAAAGAGATAAAACTAAAATTAAGTAAAAGAGTCCATCATAAAAGATTGTATTAGTAATTTTTTTTATGAGTTATTAATTCTGAATGAAAATTTACATTATTATAGGCATTCACAACCTATTCAAGTGCTTGGCTTGTTTTGCTTTGACTGTAAATTTAATTGTAAAATATTGTAAGTTTAAAAATAGTTGTGTTGGATTCTCCTTATTCAAATAATTAATACTGAGAAATAATACCTAAATACTAGAAAGTAAGTGTTATGCATGAAGTTTCTCCAAATTGTAATTTATAAATGTGCATTGAAGCCAAAAATATTTTCAACTCAAATTTATATTTTAAATTAAATAATTTGTGTACTTAAATGTATCTGTATTTAAATTTTCCAAAAACTTAATCAATTAAAATAATTAAATTTAGTAGCTAAAAACGAAATATTTTGGTGGTTAAACTTATACCTATTTAAATGTGAATACTATCCATAGATTTTCTGATGTTTCTGTTTTTGTAAGGGATTATAAATGTCATTGATTTAAAAAAGAATAAAATATTTTTCTTTAGATTAAAGTCTTGCAACTTTATTTGGCAATTTTATTGCAATATTCTCTTTGATTTATTTTAACTGGTTGATAGATTGTCACTTTTTGGTATATTTTGCATGCAAGGGCTAATATCTACAGTAAAAATTGTGTACTCCATCACTAATTTCACAATTAAGATGAGAATCAAACCCCTTACTGTTGAATTGATGACTGTGTTACTTTAACTATTGCAATGATTGGCTTGTGTGTTGGTTATAAATTAAAATATAAATGTTTTTTAAATGGGAAAATATTTTTTTTTAGGTTATTCTTCGAAAGTATGGCACTTTGAAATAATCATTTACTTGGTTTTTTAAGTATACTTTCCTACTAAAAATTTAGCAAAGAATCGAAAATTTCTTATAGAAACATTATTAACTAAAAAAAACAAATAAAAATAACTAGTGAAAAAAATAATCTGCTGAGCAATAAATTTGTAAAAGATGACAAATTACATGCATTTATATGTAATATACACAAATAAATATAATACATTTTTTATTTCGATTTTTTAATAAAAATGAACTGTAACACTTCGATGATTTCATTATGAGCTTATTGCAGTAAGAACTGGAAATTCATTTTCTGACGTTGTGTTTTAATATGCAAAAACAAATATTAGAAATGCTATCTTTTTTCTTCTGATTTATGAGTTTTCTATAAAGAGGCAATTTATTATATTTTATTTTTCTTAAAATAATTTACTTTGTTAAATGTTAAGACCTTTTTAATATCAAAAATTCACTTGTTTAAAACTATCTATGTAGATTGACATTTTTCTTAGAATTCATAGTTGTTGTAAAACTAACAACAACTAGTCCGATATTCATAAATTTTTTGCTATTGGTAAACGAACTATTTATACAATACTTAGAGCCTAGACTTGTTATAATAGAAGAAAATAGTGCCAAAATATAAGCGAATAAGGAGGAGCTTAAATATTAAAATATTTCTTTCATTGTTAAGAGAAAATACAAAATTAATATTGATCACTGAAATTTAAAGTGAAAACTTATGCACCAATTCAATATAAAAGGATAACTTCCAGCATTTATTTAAACAAGAAATTCTTGATTTATTTCTTAGTGAAAAATTGTATTGTTCTTAAAAATTTTATTAACATATATAAATATAAAGCAAACAGAAAAAAGTAATTTACTACAAAAATTATCTTTGTTAAAGATTTCTCTTTTCTGTAATTATTTTTTTAAATAATTCTGAATTTATTTTATTACAGGTTACAAAAAGTAATCTGAATTGATGTTACCTGTATTAATTTAATTTGATTTTTATTTTCAGTAAGTGTTCGACAGCAAAGAGAATATTCTAGCATTTCGCAACACAAAATAGAAGAGTATGTATGGCTTCGAAATGCTCCAGATCGGGAAGGAGGAAGGAACAAAAGAAGAAAACTTTTAAATTAAAAATACTGTAAATAAATAATGTGAATGGATTTTTGATTGTAAATAAAAAAAATTTTATACAGGATCTGTCTCGTTCTGAGCCATCATTAATAAAAATATCATTGATATAATATAAATTATCTAATATAAAAAGTTCAGTTTATGTGTGTTTAGTTAAATGTGTTGCATGCTTTACAAAAATACAATAAAACAAATATCATAAAATAATTAACTTAGAATTTTATGTATATGTTCATCCGCTGAATTTAACAACAGAACTGTTAACAATGAAGTGAAAATTTCTCAAAGATATATTAAAATGTTTATTGAATAAAAATAAATAATTACTGCTAATTCAAAAGTAATCTTAACAAATTGGTAAAACATGATTATAATCAACATATAAATGAATTCTATTAGAAAAAATATTTTAGAAAAGAATCAAATCTAATATAAATATTTATTTATACAAAAATAAACTAATATTTACTAGCTCATTACAGTAAAAGTTGAAAATTAAAATTTTTGAAATTGTTTTAATTTATATATAATTATTTCTTAAGAAATAATATGGGAAGAGAGCGGCATCTCTAAATAACCAAAGCAGATTCAATTTAATGCATTTCCAATATATTTCAATAGTAACTTTACAATATATAAATTCTTAGCAATTAAAAAATGGGTAAATATTTCATTTTAATCTGTAGAAATAAAATCAAAGTTATAATTGGCTCCACGTCGGTTAATGCGGCCATTGCCGGCCAAACTGCAAAGGCCCGACGGATAACCGTATACGGGCATGTGCTGGCAATTATACGGACCACACACGGCCAATACGGCATTGCTGGCCACCCAGCGTTGGGCCAACAGCGGACCGTACTGCCGGCCCAGCAGCAATGACGACGACCACTTTATTGACGGAGCCGACGAGGCCAAATAGCGGCGGGCCGCTGCTGGCCAAGACGGCTGACAGCAGCGGCCCGATGGATGCCCGGCATCTTTGTGTTTGCTGGGCAGTAAAACAATTCGTAAAATAGAAAAGTAATGTTTTAAATTATTAAGATATGATTTTTTAACCAAACTACTTTTGATTTATAAATATATGTACGGTACTATCATAAAAATATTTAAAATGAACTATAAGAAACACATGTAAAAGGAGATCCATGCATAAAAGTATACTTACTTTCACTTTATTGATGAAAAATCACGCAAAGCAATAGTTTATCTTTTTTTTTTTTTTGTTTAAAACTGCATTTTTATAAATATATTTTTCCAATTATTCAATACATAAAAGTAATTTACTTTTTTCCATAAAAAAATATACCTTAGTGCTGTTCGTGATTCATTTGCTTATCTTGCAGGCGATCTTTTTACTATAATCTTTTCTTCTTGTTTGATAGCTGAAAGCACTTTTCCAATTTCAATCATTTATTCTCTATAATTTCATCATCCGATATTTCTTCTATACATATCATATATGAGTCTGTATTTTAGAAATCCTTTAAAAGAAATTTCAGCCAGAAAAGGGTTCTTCGTCGGAGTTTATGTACTTGTAACTCATATTCTCTCAAGTCATCAGATAAATAGCCTGGACTTTCGTCAATTTCGGTGGATTCTTTAATTAAGCCTGCACATTGAAATCCTCCCAATATTGTATTTCTTTCAATATAAGTCCAAGCATAAATTACATTTATTGACTAATTCTTTGTTATTTGAAGATCAACTTCATAAGTACTCTCCAACTCCAAGTCCATAATCCTTTTTTTAAGAAAGTACTCTATAGAATTTGCTTTTGAAGCTTTTCATTATGCCAATTCCTGAGTTGTAACATTAGACTAATGAAACTCCACACGGATGTGTTCAAGGTCTAGCACTTCAACGTGAGCAGTGCAGTTAACCATAATTAGATTTATTTTACGACTTTCCGAAAAAAGTACGATCTAAATTTCTCAGTCAATTTTAACAAATACTCCCAGTCATCAAAACTTTTTATGTTGACATCATGTGCAGCTGGTAGTTATTGAATAATTTTTAAACATCTAGGCTTTTGATATTTTCCTACTAAAGACTGAGACAGTTATTCTTTTCCATTCATTTTGTGCTGCGAGATATACTGTAATTCTTTGCTTCAGTTTTTTATGATATTCTCATATATTTATCGCCTTTAAAATTAGGTGTTTTTCGGGTGGGCTATTAAAAACAAACATGTTTCGTTTCGCCCGTATTCAAAACATCTTTTGGATTGTACTCAGGAAGTAGTGATCCAACTTAATCTCCTTCTCGACAAATGGAAGCTCTTAAGTTGAGTTGTTCGAATGAAATAAAACCAACTACAGAACAACATAGCTGAAACTTTTAAAGTTTTCCCCTTTCTATACCCTTACGTACGAAAAGGACAAGAGTCTAATCGACAATAGAATTCTTATGTTTGTTCTCAGAATGTATGGAATGAGTGCAAGTTTCGTTGTTCAAAGTGAAATAAGTGTTCAGGCATTATATAAAAAGAAATCTTACGAAAAATTAAAAATCATCAGATTTTAAAAAAGAAAGAAAACGGCTAAGAAACAATTTGTCAAAAACGAAAGTTCGCAAAAAAAGAGATTTTTCAAAACTTTAAATTCGTAAAAAGGAGTATACATGATGTATGTGTTAAAATAGTCGACAGTACGAATAGGAAAGATTTTTTAAAAGACTAGTTGTTCAAATCTGTCATTGACATCACTGGAATCCAAAATATTTTATTTGTTCCTCTTTCAGTATGTCTCTCTTAGTTTGTCGTCGCAATGTTTGTTGCTGCAATATTATTTTCCAGCGGCGTCTAAATCAGCGGTTAATTTTTTCATTTTTTTTTTTTTTTGTCAAATAATATGTTTTGCCTCTAATATGAATTTTGCTTCATTGATTCACCTATGAATGCTTAGTTAAATGATTACACATTATCTAAGTTCTTCTAAGGAGCGGATAATGATGAAGTTGATGAAAATGAAATAGAATCCATATAAAACTTCGCGATCCTTATTAACTTTTAAAAATGTTTGAGTGAGTTCTATTAGCCGAAAGATTATAAATAAGAATTCAATTAATCCAAAGCTCTTCATTATCTTCTATTTTGGCACGGAATTGTGAGATGTGCTGGAATTTGATGGTATGCCTTCCCAATGGCGTAGCGCTCATAACTTGCTCTCAAATATGACATCTATTTGGGCAGCCCTTCTCACAAAGAATAGTAATGTGAGCTACAAAATAATTTCATAATAAGACAATAATGCATATCATAACAGAATAAAATAACTATTTTAAAATAATCTAAAATATAAGTAATTATAAGGCCTCGGATAAATTCGAAAATGCGTCAGTAGAATCATCAATCTCAAAAATCAAACAATCAAACTTATGATAGTTTAAAATTCGTTAAAAAAATATTTGTTTGACATATCAATATGATTACTTTAAAAAAAAAAACAATTTTTAAGTGACGAAGGTATTCTAATATGTAAGTAAAGAAACGTATAAGCAATAATAATCTGATTTATCAATTATACTGCTTACATTTTCCTCGTCTTTGATTAAGCAAATTGATGAATTACTTTACCAATGTCAATCATTTCAAATTTTTCTGGTTTTAAAAATAAAAATGATTGGTCTTTCAGCCAATTTTCTCCCATGATTGATTTTAAATATGTCAAAATTAATTTTAATTTACTAAAATACAAATATAGCACAAATAAAGTTTAAATAGTAAGAATTATTTAAGTGCGTCTCTCATAATTGTAAAAACATCCTCATCATGCGAGGTTATTAAAGCAAAAAGCTACATTGGATTTAACAGTATAATTTCTTTAAAACAAATTTATCTACTTTTATACATTTTTAATAAAATCAGGAATGTTCTCAGCCAAAAATTGTAAATTTATAATATTTTTTGTGTATCAAGAACTGGTTCACTGAATGTTATTTTCTCGTGTTTTCCATTGTTCCAAATTATTACTAGGAATTACAATCCTTGAGCGGTTGTTCCCAGTATAATTATAATTCATTTGCAAAAACTCACATTTGATCGATAAACAAATTAAACTGGGAAATAACTAATAAGGTTCACTTTTTTTTCATAAAATTCCTGGCATTCCTCTGGAATTTCAAGAACTTTATTATTACTCCTAATGTTTTTATTTCCTTCGTTGCAAACAGTTTGTTCCTTTGCGGACTAAATTAATTAAGATGTCTTTTTACAATTGCATTTAAATCAACTAGTAGAATGTTTTATAAAATCCTCTGATATGATGGAAATGTAGCCTTTAATTATCATAAAAAGCAATTTGAATTCCCGGAGTAAAATTGAACTTTCAGTAGACATTTTCATGGAATAATTTTGAATAAGGAAACCAAAGTATATTCAGGTAATCCTCTCAAGAACACCTCTCCTTAAAGCATGTTTTATCAATTATAAAAGATTTTATTGCAAAAAGTAAGAGTTTGACACATGAATTTCTGTAAATTATCTCTCAATGTAGTCAACAAATTCCTTTTATATGCATAATGAGGGAGAATGAAATTAACCTCTATTATTTAATAAAAATAATTTGCACTTGTTTTTTACAGCTCTCATTGTTAGAACAGCAACAAGATCATCATTCAGCTAATTCACATACATTTCGTATTTTATTTTTCCTATATGTTTGTAATCCCATAATTCTGGGATTACCTTTGTTAGAGCATTAAATGCGTTTTCCTTTTCCATTGTATGAATGATGTGCTTTATTATACTATTGTTTTATGAAATTTGAAAAAAAAATATTTTTACTTTTAATAAATTTTGGAATTTTACTTAAAAATATTCATTTTTTTAAAACAAATATTAAATGGAATTCAAATAAAGAACATCTATTTGAGGAATTTTAAGTCATTATTTTCGAATTGTGTAATAAAATTTTCTGCAAGCAATTTTTTTTTTCTTATAACAAATGTTCTTAAATTTCTGATTATTTATAATATTTTAAAGCAAAAGCTGTCGCAACTATTACCTACCGCTCTCTTTTTTCAAAAACTAACGACGATATAATATGAATAGTTTATTATTAACACCATTTGATTTTGAACAATTAATTTTTAGAACCAAAATTGGTTTTTAAATTTTGCCATCGATTCTTTTAATTTACTTGAATATCGACCACTGAAATGGAACTTATGTACAAAACTTCAAGATTTATTACAATTGTATGATAAGTTTATCAAAGAAGTATGTGATGTAAAAGATGTAAATATGATTTATTATATGAATGTTTGATTGAATGTTATAAGATATTTGTCATTGGAGAGATCATCAGGCTTCTCTTGAGCATCTTTTGGATTGCATGGGTCTCTCTAGGGAGGATCTCTTTAGCAATCCTCTTTTAGTCTTCGACTTCCTTACAGTCAACGAACTCGTGGATCTAGTCTGACTCCGTCAGACATGGAGGATAAGCAACAACAACAACAAGATATTTGTTGCAGAAGAAATTGGAGGAATAATAGAAAAATTTTATTCATCTAGTTTTTCCTTTTTTAATGATTTATTTAATTATTTAAAATTGCGTATATGCCATAAAAGTTTATAAATTGCACTATTTAATTAATCGAAAATTTTATTTTCATATAGAAATGCAAGTTATTTTAAAAATTTGTTCTCATATATTCAAATGCCTAAACATTATATTATAATTTAGCAAAATGTTGTATTTATTGATATTATTAATTTCTAAAATCCGAAAAATTAATATTTCTGCAGTTTATAATTACATATTAATAAAACTTAATTTAAGAAAACTTATCTCATCTTTTGTTATCTGCTTAAATCCGTCAATTTGCATTATGTTATAAAACGTCTTTTAATTAATTTTCTTTTCTACTAATCTTATACATTTTTATTAATTCATGATGGTTTTTTTAAACTACAATGGATTCCCAAGCCATTTAGGGCGTTTTTATGTGCTGCTAGGTTAATGATTTGAAATATATAATCATTTGATTTTCCTTATATGGTTGTCATCAATCAGAAACAATCAATGTTCCCTTATTAGAGTTGTTGGCCCAATTCGAATATTTACATCAATATCTCTAAGGATATTATCGGTGAATAGAAAATGTATTGGGTTGTTATAAAAGTAATTTCGTTTTTCCTACATGGATCAGCTTTTTGCTAGTAAAAACCAACCACTTCATGACTGTGGATTCGTGCTACTGACCAGAAAGAATTCATGACCAGAAAGATGGTAAAAGCTATTGGACCAGAATGAACAATGTGCAATGCAATATAATATTTATTTGCTGCACGTTTTTCATTTTCATGAAAAATGAAATAACTTTCCGAACAACCCAATAGTTAAAAAATCTGACGCCAACTTAAGCCATCAGTTCCACTTATTTTTTAATTAAATCATGTTCTATTGTGTTTAAAGTTTGGCGATGATGACATTGAAGTGAAATGAAGTAGAAAAATAAAGAAGAGATATATGTCCATTTCCAATTATACAGAATTTATAAAAAAAATTTTCAAAGTATTGTGGGTTTATAACAAAAATGTTAATTTATTGCCAATATGATAAAAATTTTCAATCATTTTTATAAAAATGTTAGAACATTTACATTGATAGTTCATTAATTCACAGCAAAATTGCATACGAGAAGAAAACAAACAAAATTTTGAGTTATAATTTCTAAAATTCTCTTAGAACATGTGAATAATTTTTGAAAACGTCGTTTAATATATATCAACAATAGAAGATATAATTTTTATTATTTTGAAGAAATCCCTCTCGATATTCCGATAAAATAATCATGATAAAATCAAAACGAAGTACCTATAGTTCGAAAAATAATATATTCATTATTTAAATATTTAATGTACAAAATTTGAATAAAGCATAAAAATATCAGAATTTTTTTTGAAGGAGGTTTGTTTGTTTTGTCGCTCAACGGTCATTTTTTGCACACGAGGGCTAATTAGACCGGAACCGACGGTTTAAAATGGATTCCGAACCACTACAAACATCCATACCCAAGGTGGGATTCGAACCCACGAACTGTTGAACCGAAGGCAAGAGCGCTAACCATTCGGTTGACAGCTCGGCTTTTTTGAAGGGGGAGTTTTATGGACACTTATATATATATGTATGTATGTATATATGTGTGTGTATGTATGTATATACTTACATACATCAAATGCTGATTTAACGGTAGACTCATCCTTTTGTGCTCATTCAACTGGAAACTGGAAGTAGACACTGAACCCCCATACGAGAGCTTAACTAAAAGCTAAAAGAGATGACCGTTTAGCAGACAATAAATTTTGCTAAAATAGCTTACACAAAAAGAAACTGAAAAGAAAATTAATGAATCCATAATGACAATTATATTTTTGGTAGACGCAGAAAAATATTTGAAATCAGGAAATTAATTCTTTATTAGAATATACTGAAATTGATTCTAGAGTTTATATTGAATCCGATGAAGTCCCAAAAACTTGTAGAATTATTTCATATATGTAAAACAAATTACATTTATTTATTATTCACAAGGAAGTATATTTCATATTATATATGAGATAGACACATCATTATTGTTTATTGAATGTGCTTTCTTTTCCTGGGGACTTGTTTACAAGTTTTTGATATCACGTCATGATAAAAAAAAGAATAAAAGAAAACGAAGTAGTATTAAAAGAACCTCTTGGCCTAGTGAAGTTTGGATACAGGTAATTATTTACATAAGGAAATATTATAATCCTGGTTTGCATGTGAGCGTTTCGATTATGTAAACAAATTAATTGTTGACCAAATTACTCATTCAAATATAAATACATTGTTTATATCAACAGAATACTTATTTTTGATGTTTCAGTGCAAATACATACTTTATATTCTTTGTATGCTGGCTTGTGAACAAGTGTTATGAGGGGATACAATAACTAATTTTATGGCATAATATATCAAAATCTTTTACTTCAGAATATTTGAATGTTTACAGTTAATTAAATAGTACAGAATAGAAAAAAACTATAATCGGTCGTATAAATTAACTCGTGTCCAAAAAGCATAGTTATCTTTCATGTTCAATAAATCTTTATTTTTTTTTTCCAGAACTTGGCTTAACATAATAAATCTCTTTGAAAAAATTTTATCAAGTATATCATGTTCATTTTCATCACACACAGGATGGCACACTTAACTTGTTTTATTATAACCATTCAGCACAAATGTATCCTATAGTTTTATTTCCCGTTTACATAAATAGGAATTTATGAATAAATTCTTTGATGCCTCGCAATGAAGAACAAAGAGTGATGAGAGTCTTTTGACCCACTAAAATTTGGATGTGAGTTATTTAAATGAGGCATTACTATAATCCTTGAATGTACTTGGGGAGAAAGCTGACTTGCCTTTATTTACATAATATAGTAAGATCAGCGGATCTGCCTTGATATTTCTGTTTATAAAGCTATGCAACATTTTATGTTTTTGCATGAATGTGGGGTGAAAAACATTGAAAGAATTGTAAAAATACATCAGTTGTTGTAAAAATAAATCAAGAGTTGCTTACGGATAATATCTTGCTTAAATGTGAAATGAGCGTGAAGAAGTTAATTTTGCAGCAAAAAATTTACGCTTTGAATCCGGAATAGAAAATAATTTTTATTTTTGATTATGCCACCTTTATGAATAGAAAAATAAAATAAAGTGAATCGATAATTTATTATCCTGTGTCATTGATTAAATCATTGTGCAATGATTTATGAATAATTAATTTTTATATAATTTTATATATTTACAATTTATAATTTTTATTTAATTACAATTTTATATTAATTTGTGATGTGCGCTATGCATTATATTATATGATGTTTGTTTAAAATATTTGGGTGTATTACATAATTCAGAAAATAATTAAGGTAGATTTAAATTTTAATGACATAAATAGTTTGGTAACTTTAATACTGTACGGCGTAAAAAATAGGTTTGATAACCTTTTTGAATAGACTTCCATTTAAGCGCTAATTGATTACCGTTTTCTTATGAAAACATGTGAAAATACTAATCAATTTCTCATCAGTTACGGGAAATCATTTAAGCTATTTGGATTGTAATCTTGACTTTTATGTCACCAAAGTTCGAAACTTACTTTATGTAATTAACATCCTGTACAAATTCTCAATGGGATAAAATCCTATTTTGTTATAACAAATCAGCCGTGTTTCTAAGAAATTGAGAATTGAAATTATGTTATAAAGTATTTATGTTATTAAAATTTATTTTGTTATAAAATGCTTGACGCAGACGGCTTAAAAAGTGATATTCATACTCGAAAATGAAATTGTCTACATAGATAACACGCGAAGATGGTTTCCAAACGAATAGCTATAATGAAATCATTTCTAAAAATTTCCTTGCTGTAGAGAAAAATATATAAGTTATTTTGCGTGAATAAATACTGTGAATTGGCTCATATCTTCGTCATTTTATAATTTATTAAATTTAAATGTGTCTGACATTTTATGAGCAATTTGTATTTCAATTTTGCATGAAATTAATAAAAAATGTGCATGAGGAATGTAAGCTGTTTAGATTTCTCTAAATATATATTTCACGAGTTATTATAAGAAATATTTTCCTATAAAAACAATTTAATAAAAACAGCATGTATTAAAAATCAATTTAAAAAAAAAACTTTAAAAAATGCGACATTTTTCGAAAGTTCATTTCCCTTTTATAGCAGAGGCGGAAAACTCTCCCTCCCCCCTTCATGAATCAATTGAAAACGCATCATTGCGTGAATTGTGCCCGTAAGCAATCTTGAATGCATTATCAGCGTGCAGCCTTATCTGCGAGTGTTGGAAGAAGGAAAACATACAATGAGCGGATTTGTATTGCAGGATATTCAGATCAAGTAGATTAATGAGTTGCAAAAGGACTGAAATCTAGATCAACGACCCGCATTTTTTTAGAAGCAAAATTGAAATTAAGTTATAAAATGGTAATTCGATAGATATTATTTATAAAGATGTCTCGTAGAAAAATATTTTAATTCATTGGAATGAAGTACTAAAAGTACATAGAATTTATTAAATATTTGCTATACTATGATCATGAAATGAAACTTATCAAGTATTTAATTAATTTTATTAAAGAAATTTTTTTAGCGTTTATATTATTTTTATAAAGCTTTTTTCTTATATTATTTTATTTATTATTACTCAAGAGACTTTTTCGGTTTAATAACAAAAATAACACAGGAATCTATTTTTTTATTTTACGAAACTTATATTAATTAAATTATTTTCTCTTATGATGTATTATTTATATTAAACAACTGATGAAACTATCTATCTTTTGTTATTTAAATTATTTTGCTTCTCATGCTATTTACTAATTATTATATTACTAATGAGACTGTTCCTCCAACATCATTAAATTATTCACGAAGTTTTTTTCTTTTTATATTAATGCTGTTTCTTTCATATTGTTTTTCTTTTTTTTTTTTAAATCTTTCCTCATTTAAATACGTAGGAAACCATTTAACAGTTTAAGATTGTAATAAGTCATCAAAAATCTGAAGTGTTTATGCATTCCAGAAGAACATTTTTTTAGAAATATATTCTTTTTTATTTATGTGTCGCGAAGAAGAAAATCTTAAAATTCCCAAGTATTTATACCGACAGAAGTGCACAGGGAAAATAAAAATTCTGTAGTCGATTAACAGAGATTATGGTGTATATATATATATATATATATATATATATATATATATATATATATATATATATATATATATATATATATATATATATATATATATATATATATATATATACTAAACTAAACTCCATGGCACGACAGCCCATGTGGGCCAAGGCTTTCAATGCCTGTAACTGTTTTCATGACCGAGGGACCTGGGGTGCGAATCATATGTCCCAGTTAGGTGATCAGCCTAACGTAAGACCCCCAGTGTTTAGTTCCCAAACCTGTTGGTATTACTAATCAGTTAATCGACCCACTGAAGGGATGAAAGGCTGAGTCAACCTTTCCCAGCCCGAGGATCGAACCTGGGACCTGTGTCATGGAAGCGTGAAACGCTGCCACTAAGCCACTGGGCTTCATATATATATATATATATATATATATATATATATATATATATATAATTTTGCTCAAATTACAATACATTATTACGCAACTGAAACATTCAGTTTGAAAAACACACATTCTCATAATTTTATGTAAATTTGCACTTTAATTTTGATATGTTCCATAAAATCTTGAATAAAAATCCTATTTCAATATTTTGCTGTATGTATGTAGGTTTGAAATCTAATTATAAATTCCTTAAGTTTTGTTTTTTCGACAAATTTTAGAAATAAAAAAATAAAAATATATATACAATTATTAAGTCATATTATCAGGTCTTATGTTTATGAAATAATAGTTTGTGATTTCATTTCTGAGTAACAATGAGATATCTAAATCAAAATTATTAAAATATTCTTTTAATTAGGAAAATATTAAGGAATGAAATTTCATCTCTCGGAGCAGCTCTGTACCGTCATTGCAAGCTCAGAATAGAAGAAAAGAACCATTTTTATTTCACATAATTGTAATGATTTGATTACCCATAATATTCCAAGATAATTTCTGTGGAAATATTTAAATTGAAAACATATGTATGGAAGATTTTATTTATATTCTTCTGAATCTCTTCATCAAATAAATAGGTACATTCATGATACATATGGAAATAATTTTTCCAATTTCGAATCATTCTTGCATAAAAATTTACGTAACTTGAAAAAAAAAATTCGAATTGAAAGAAGTAGCCTATTTAAAATAACGAAAGAAAAGTACAGCTATTTTGATATAATGATTGTATGAATAATATGCATACATATACATATATACATACATATAACTGTGAGAAAGAAAGAGTTAAAAAATAAAATATTTTATAAAATGTGTGTGTGAAGGAAAATCAGAAAAAAGAAATTTCCTAATGTAACGTCAATGATGGAAGACGAGAAAGAAAGCGCTAATAATCTCGATTTCGGGAAAGATTTTATTATTTCTTTTCTTTTCGTTATTAAAAGCTAACATTTTACAAATTTTTGTGAATAATTTGTTTTTACAGCACTGCGCAAGGTTATCTATCGGAATTTAGTTAGTAATTAACAGTCTATAAAAACTCAATGAAAACATAATGCAAATTATTTTATTTTAGTACCAGTAAATATCACTTCCGAATCGATTCCAAGGAACAGAATTCGTTCGATGTCAACTGGGGCAAGGTCTTACACGTGCAGCCTATATGAAAAATACGACTGAAAAATGCAGCGAAAATATGTAGTCAAACTAAACATTTAAATCACCTTTTAATATCACTAAGCTGAGCACGTGGCATACGCCAGCAGAAATCTTTAATGGTAGCGATTTTTGGTTGAAGTTTGCACTGATATATAATTGTATTAAATTGCTAATTAAATCTTACAGCCTACATTAAGAGTAATTAAAGTGAATTAATCACTTATAATAATTTAAATAAATTGCAATATATAATTGGTTCATAATTTTAAACTAAATTGGATACTGATCACAAACTATTTAACTGTACTCTTTTTCTGAAGCAATTATCTTGACACATTTCCAATATATATCCATAATCACTAAACGCCACTCACATAATGAAAAATTGTTTCCGTATAATTGTTTTGATTTATAATTTATCAATCCTTTTATCAAGTAAAAATATCATCAGACTTGTTTAGCATAGTTGCCTTTAGTTTATGTTTAGCTTATAGTAATTTCACATTTCCAGTTTGAAATGATATAGGTCACAGAAAAATCTAAAAGTTTGTTTTTCTATAAGCTAAACATCACTAATGGAATTAATAAAATTTAGGATTCTTCTTTGGATTAAAATTATTTCTTGTATCGATATTTCGTTAAAAATAACTTAAATGAAATACTTTTAAAATTACTCAATTGGCTGATAAAGAGTATGCATAATTATTCATTACAGAAATATATTATTTTGGAGAAAAAATTACTCAACTATTCATTAAAAATAATTTTATTTATATAACGTATACACAAACTTTACAAAGTAAGACACAAGTAAATATAAATAATAAAAATATAATTTTATCTCAGCATTTCAAAGTATTTTATTTGATAACTCTGAATATCAGAGCTTCCTCCTTTCATTTATATAAAGAATTAGTTAGAGTTTTGAGTTACGATATTTCAGAAATTTAATTATTCAGAATCATAACATCGTGCTCACATATGCTCCGAAATTTAAAGAAGGTTCTCATCAGTCAAAGTTTATTGATTCACAATGGTTTTTGCATTCATTTTTTCCTTTCATTTTTGTGCCGAAGTAATTAATTAACCTCCATTATTGCTGTCAGATTTGTTTTTCATATATAAATAATTTCAGTTTATATTTGCTTAGTAATATTATAACAGTATTTCCATCTTCACTCTGTTTTAAGTAGGAAATCTGAAGAAATATTCATGTTTTGTGATGACACCTGTAATAAGAAAATAACATTAAACATTTTTCTATTTTTTTAGTAAGCAATGATATTTTATGAACACATTAATATTTGATACACTTCATTAAAATGTACAGTTCTTTCATGCCGGAAAACCCAATATGTTGCTTCTTTTTTTGAGATAAACTATGTATTTTAACAATAGTTTGTTACAAAAAAATAAATATATATAATTATTCATTTAATCTATATTTTAAAAACATATTCACTTCTAATGAAATTTCAGTTAAAAATATACAATCGTATTTTCATTCATTTAGAATTTTTACTCTGTACAGAAGTTTGACTTACAAATCTTTGAAAATAACTTTTATAATGCTAAAAACAAATAAAATATCATAATATTAAACAATTATATTAAATAAAATATTAAATAATAAATAAATAAAATAATTTCAAATCTGACAATATATGAGTAATGCAATATTTTATTCGGTGCATTTTATCTTGAGTAAAGAAGTCCGATCATGAAATAATTGAAAATTAAGAATTTAATTCGTGATATTTACTTGTTCACTTATTTATTGAACGAGTCGTTGATAAGTTTGCGACTCAAAAGTCTTATTTTGATCAAACAGGTTCACTCGAAAAGGACCTTTATTTTTAAATGGATTCCGAATTTCTAAAAATATCCTCATACAAGATAAAAGTTGAACTCTTCGGCACTTATTGCACAACTGAGCTTCTTCATATTTCAGAATGACTCATTAATAATATCCACTATCTATTTTAAAAAGAAAGAAGAAAAAAGAAAAATAATGAACATTCGAATATCTTACAATGACCTCCTGCTTTTCATTTCGCTGGGTGAACGTAAATTTTGGCGGAAAATAAAATCCGAGCAGAAATAGACATCCGAGGTTCAAAAATCTCTAAAAATTATATAGAATGCTTGAATGAAGATTCTTTATTCGGGGGTGAACTTGAGTGTGGTTAAAAATAAAAGACGGCTGGCTGCTTTTCATTTTGCAGAAATAAGCAACCGAAAAGATATTGTAAGCAAACAAATAATATAATTTCATAATGAAAACATGTCACAGGATTGGCAGGATTGGTACAAATGTGTTTCCTCTCATAAGTGAAAAATATAAGGTAAAGGAGAACATTCTTGCCTTTTTCCCGTCGCCATTGATTAAAGTGAGAATTAGTATGCAAATTAGTGTATGACGTCGTTGAGACACCAGTCAGTCAGAGTAGAAATATCAGTCATTATAAAACATGTTCACCTCACACATTCATCAATCGTAACTCATACAGTAGTGAAGAGAAATGGACGTATCGGAGGAGCTCCTTAGATGTTGTTTGCTTCATGACTTCAAAATGGGCTTATCAGCTGCTACATCAAGTCACCGAAATGTATCAAGTGTTTGGGAATAGTTCTGTGAATGAACGTAAGTTAAAGAATATGTTTCACTAATTCAGTCTCAGGAAATTTGTTCCTCTGTGATGAAGCTGGTGTTTGGTGAACTAGTCAAATGTTTCACTTTGAACTGTTACCAAAGAACCAAACAGTCACTGTGGACCTATACTTGCAACAATTAGAACGTGTGCAACAGAAGGAACTAGCACTAGTCAAGTATGTTCTGATCATGACCGATAATGCAAGGCTGCATATCACGCGGGGGGCCAGGAATGCCCAACAACTATTTGATTCGAATACTCTGTATCATCTTCCTTACTCATTTCACCTTGCACCATCATATTATGCCGTCTTCTATTCCCTAGATAATCTTATTCGCTGGAAACACTTGCATCAAGAACTCACAGACTTCTTTGTGTTCAAAACCCTCGATGTTTACCGCAAGAGGATTGCATAGCTGGAGACACTTTGGCAGAAGGTGCTGGATGCCGATAATTATTACTTCGAGGACTAACAATAGTATACCCTTTCTGCAGATCATGTTCTTTTGGTTCAATAGAAACAGCAAGAACTTTCTTGTTTATCATGTAGTAGACATAATCTGAACCAAATCAAATTTAATTAAAATATCTAATAAAAAAATCTTATGAAATTATCGCATACTTAGTAAAAATTTAAAGTGAATTATTTCAGAATAGGAAGTATCTAAAAAATAATAATGTAACCTATTTTTGCATTCAATAATTGAATAGGAGTTTTATGTGTAATGTAATCACTTACTTCTTAGCTTTGTCTTCTTCCGAATTGTGACCCTAGATCTGCAGCAAGATTAGGGGCGTACATATTGAAGAATCGAGTCTGTCTGACACCCTGGCTCGAACTGGGGCCGCCGAATGATGAAGACTGTCTGAAGGTGCTCGGTCTACTGAAGCTACTGGGTTCCTCCAAAGAAGAAGGTCCACTGATGCTGCTTGGCTGTTCGAATGACGAGGGCCTAGTGTCACTGGCTGGTGCACTCGCTGGAGCTGGCTGGCTGAGAGGAGCTGGTTGGTTGAAAGTAGGTCGTCTGTTCGCTTGAGCCATAATCGCTCCTAAGTTTATATGTGGGTATTCGTAACTATGACGATTATAATGTGGGACAGCTAGCTTTTCGGCAATCTTCAGATGAAGATCATATGCCAAACAAACGGTGGCGAGAGAAAGGAATACCTAAAAGAAAATAAGAAAATTATAGTTCTTAAATTTGTAGATACAAGCAATTATATTTTCTTAATTACATTCCCTTTATTTGTAAATCACTGGTATATTTTAGTGACACTAAGATGAAGCTTCACTAACTATGAAAAGTATAGTCCATTAAGATAATGTTTCACGATTATTTTGATGTCAACTTAACTGCTGTTAAGGTTACCAAGTTATGCCACGTCATGCCCAACTATCGGTATGAGTATGAGTCCCTTGGAGCTCTTCCTTGTAACCCTTTCATAAGGATCGTCATTTGAGAAAAGTTCTCTCGGAATACAAAAACATCGTGAATATTTATTAGTCTAGTGGACTCGCAAAATTGTGTCTTACATGATAGTACACCTTACATGATAGTAGACCTTACCATGCAATAAAATATTTGCTAATGAAGGTGTTAGGAGAGAATGACATCAATGTGATTAGAATGTATTCTGGCCTTCAATTCCACAATTATCAGCGGTGACGCGTTCATTAGCGAGAATGCTTGCAGTGATCCGTGATTCGCTTAAAGCTGCACATCTTAGTTAAGAGAGGGAGAGAGATTTGATATGGAATTCCACATTTATTTAACACTGAGCGCATTTTAATGACAAAGAAAGCATGTGATACATGAAAAATAGCTTATAACTTATCATGTGAAGTACCATCAGCGATTATCATGGGAAAGGCTCCTGATCTCAGAGCTTTTGTCAGAAACAGACTGTGATGACCCGAATTTCTGGAACAGGTATCCCTGAAATTACACTGATCATTAGCTTTCGTATGCAGTCTTTGTGAGTTCTTATACAAAGTTGACGAATAATGGACTTACCAGTAGAAAAAATTATATATAAATATGCATGTATGTATGCATAATATTTAAGACAAAAAGATATCAGTCACTATTCCGTATGGTAAGATCGGTGGCAGAGAGTAGTTCAGTTGATATCCGAATACAAAGTATTTCAGAATGTTTCTAAGTACAATATTCAGTGTTGTATGTCACATTCTATCACAATTACAGGGAAGCAAGCTAGTGCAACAAGTACATTCTAAAATAGACTTCAAATGACCAAAAATCCAGCATTGTGTGTCGTACTGTATTGTTAATGACACATGAACGTCCAACACACAGGTTGGTCAGTACTCTTCTCACCATATTTCATGCAGATGATGATGCCCAGATTAAGATAAGTGCACAGAACAAAAGCCGAGAAAAGCTAAAGAACTGTATAATTTCTGAGATATTCGTTCCAAATCTTGGGACATCACAATCTATGCTGGATAAAAAACGCTTAGGTTTGCAGTTTTCCCATATAATAGATACACATATAATTACTGGAATAATACTTCATATTGTGTGTGTGAAGTTATATACAGTTCTTATTGGATCAAGTGCCTTCAACGTCATGTAAGTAATCTCAATGTTAAATGATGGTAAGGAGGGTCCTTATGTTTTTATTTATACAATTTTTTTCTGTATTCCTTAAACCGTTTATAATCATAACCTTTTATTTTAATAAAACCCTCAGTTATTAGCTCATAACAATGGCTGTAATAAAATAATGCAAGTGATTTAAATGCATATATAAAATAAGATTATTGAAAGAATTACGTTTTATTATTAAAACCTTCTGACTGTATTTCTGCTTATTGATAGAGCTTAATATTCGAATACTTTGTAATACTGAACTACAGATACTGATTAGATCGACGCCTGATAATGCATCTTTCTATCTACACCTTGAGAAACAAGTTTCTGGATATTGAACCCAATAGGACTTTTAACAAGCATATCTCCTGCCAACACGAATGTCTTCAGCTCGATCAGATATTGATTCCACTCTTTTACGAACAAAAAAAATTGCCATCAAACTATTACACTTTTCTCAATTAGAAATGACATCAAATATTTTTATAAATAGAATTAACTGAAAGTAAAAATGGTCGAAATTTAAAGTTTATAAGTATATTGGGCTACGGAAATGCATCGATATTAGCGAAACAAATAATATCCCGAAATATAAGATGCTCACCATATATTGAACTGAGAATCTGATCAATAAAGGAAACAGTTCTAAAATTCACCACTGCTGGAAATGTAATGGCGTTTTTTAATTTATTAGCATTTACGATCAGTTCTTTATTTAGATTTCATCATCTTTTTACTACAAGCCATTCTAATATAAGATAGCTTTTACTCATTAAACTGCATAATTTCTAAAATAAATTTGAAATTTTAATTACAATACTCTAACTTCTCTTTATTTAAACCTTATAAAACAATTGCTTCCAATGACACTCCAGCTCTCAACAGTAACTTTAAAACAATTTTTCTTGAGAACAGTTACTTTTACAGTTCTCAAGAAAAAAACAATACATTTAAGCTGAGAAATATCTTTCATTGCAAGAACTTGAGTTCTTTTATGAAATTTATCTTCTAATGTATGAGCAACTTCTGTTCTTATATATATATATATATATATATATATATATATATATATATATATATATATATATATATATATATATATATATATATATATATATATATATATATATATATATATATATATATATATATATATATATATATATATATATATATATATATATATATATATATATATATATATATATATATATATATATATATATATATATATACACATATATATATATATATATATATATATATATATATATATATATATATATATATATATATATATATGTATTAGATAAATAATGCAAAAGAGTATTACAATATCTTTTTAACAGTAAAAATATTATTAAAGGTAAACATCCTAGCTAAAATTCTAATAAATAAATTAATAATTGAAAGTATATGATGTAAGAAAAGGTAGAACAATAGAAATATTAAATGGAAAAAAAATAAAACTTGGAATAGAAGCTTGTCTCCTCTAATCAAGAGAACAAGAGATAAGAGGCGTTATGAATTCCTTTATTTAAAGATTTCAAATAGTAAGCAATTCATAAATAAAATGTTTTAAACACTTTAAAGAAACTGAAAAAGAAAAGAATACCTACAATTAATTTTAGTTAACGATGAACAGAAAGAAAAAGGAAAAAAATACAGTAAAGGAGCAATATATTAATCAGCACTCGTAGTATATAGAAAAATATTTTCAATGTTTGAATCTGAATAAAATGAATAAGAAATAAATGTAAAACAAGATACAGAAATATTTACCGAATAATGATCAAATTTGGTAAATAGAGATTTAAAATTAAAATCATATTATATACTAACATAAGAATGAATTTGAAATTGAGAAATTAATATAAGAAAGTACCTCAAAAAAGTACAAAAAAATAATTAAATTTTGCGTAAATTTAAATAATAATTTTGAAAGGTCTAAAGGGATTATTTTAGCATGTAATTAAGTCTTAGATAAAAACTTTGGTTGGAAGAATTAAAAAGTGCAAAAAAGAATTTAAAAATTTGTGTTTGTGTGCAATCAATTAAAATTCTAATATAAAATCGATAAATATTTATAAAATTGAAGAAAATACGCGTTTTATAAATGATATATATGATAAAAATTAACTCAATACTAAAGTTCGCGGCAAAAAAAATGAGATTAATTATGGTATGATTAAACAGAGAGTAAATAATACAAGAGACAGTTATTAAAAACTGATAAAAAATTCAGTAGAATATATAATAATATTTAATAATACTACATATTATTTAAATTCAAATGATATATATATATATATAAATATAAATATATATATATATATATATATATATATATATATATATATATATATATATATATATATATATATATATATATATATATATATAAAAATTTTTCTTACAATAGGCAAAAGAGATGGTTCAAAAATATACACATATTGTAGTTTAATTACACTATATGTATATATTTTTAATTTTCATTGCTGAATTATTAAGTATGATTGTATAAAAAAATTGAGGTATCTGCTCGAAAGAGTAATCATACATATTTGATCGTACAAACTAAATATATAAGATTTTTCTCTTTCTATAACTAAAATTTCTTCGTTGATTACATAATAAGATATTTTTTAATAATTTTTTCTCAAAATTCTCAAAATGTATAAAGAAAATTAATACATTTTGAGGATAAAGTTTATTTTTATTCTCAATAACAAATAACAAAATTTTTATAACAATTTTTATATAGTTGAATTAATTAATTTAAAATTAAGTAAATTAGTTTAATAAAATTGCTAATTTATTTTCCTACACAGCGTTTAATAAAGTGCAACTTTTAACTTTACTTTTATAAGCATGAAATAATGTTACCGCAAAAATTTAGTAGGTATTTTTTTATCTGAAAAAAATTTAATGTATTTACTTTTTCATCATTCACGATACAAATCATTCCTCCAGAAACCTTAAAATCCATTATAAAGTCATGGGGGAATTATTTAATATCTTTTGAATAAGCGTAATGTTTAATATTTCACACAGTATCATATATTAACATTCTGAATTCTAATTAAATGGTCAAAACAATAAAAATTAGTGTATTAATCAGATGATTAATTGAAAAATAATGATTAAATTAAAAATATATATAATGCTTAATGGAAATCCTTTACTAAAAAATTTTATAATATAAATATTATCAACTAAATAAGAGAATACAATATTTCTGAATCTCGTGAATAAGACACCTTAATGAATTACGTTGTTATATATTCCCGTCCAATTTTAAATAAAATTTACACTATTGTCTTTTTAGCTTAATTATATGCATGGGAAAAACTCAAAACTGTGAAAATGTTTTGAATAGGTACTTTCAATATTTTGATAGTAACAAATTTTTATCTGGTTAATTTCTACTTCAATTTCTACTAAATTTATTTTATTTTTTTCGAGTTATCTGATTTCTAATAACAAATAATGTCAATTATATTTTCGAAATTGAATAGTATTTTATATAGCAGCAATAGGAATTAAAGAAAACCATGTAAAGCTCATATGTAGACTTACAGAAAAAACTATATCAACTATATTCATTTTTAATTTCATATGAAGTAATAACACTAAAATAAAAATTTCATTCTTTCAAAATAAAATGTATTTAACAAAGGAAAATTTTTAAGCAAGTCCAAAGAAAAAGACAATTTATTTTTTAGATACAAAAATAAATCCATTAATGCCAAGGAATATTAGTTTTAGGTTAATTTTATAAAATTTCCTTCCAATTAGGAATATATTTGATTGAATTAGTATTAAAAACGAAATACTAAGTATAATAAATAAATTCATATTGTGGCATTGAATATTTGACACCTAACGCAAGCTATATTTTTGTAAATTTCAAATTATTTTTAAGCAAAACATAAAGTTGTTTATCTCCTTTTATCCCGTAGATCTTGGAAAATTACTAAAGGCAATTTGTTGCCACTAACGTTTTGCTTATATTTAAACTCACACTGTCCTTGGTGTTTTACTTGTATGTCTTGGTACAACATGGCATTATCTCAGACTCCATGACACCCATTTAACTCGTTAATGAATCTGAACTTCACTTCTCAAACATTGAACACAAAATGAAAAATGTTTTAGCGTATTATAAAAGATTTTAAAGAAATCTAAGACCTTGAAATGTAAAATAAAGGCAAGGTTTTTTTTTTTCAGAGATAAGGCATCAAAATTTACTCAAATTATAAAAAATAATGTTCGCTATCACTCTCTCTGGGGATATATGTAAAATAAAATCAAGGAAAATATGATGTTTTTTTTTTCAATTTCCTCTCACACTTGAAAAACAAGTCATGTTTATAAATAATAGAATATTTGACTACACGGATGCACACATATACATATATTATCATTTTAAATATGCAATTGAATATAAGCAATAAAGCTAAGCAAATATTTTTCGATACAATTACTAAGAAAAATCAAGCAGTATTCAAAATTATCTAACTCGCGAAGTAATAAGCATGGATTTATGTGGGGTAGGTTTTGTTTATTTTATTTTAAATTTACAGAGTTCAAATTTTAATTCTTCTTAAACTTGAAATTTTATTTATTAATTCAATTAATTCAATCAATCAGCGTATGTCTAAGCATATTAATAACATGTAATTTATTTAGAAGGGTGTGTTTTGAAATGCTTTTTCACTACATAGGACGCTGATGAAATGTGGTTTTTTTTTTTTTTTATACGACTTCAAATTTTTATTATTGTTAAAACAATAATCATTTTTTTTATAAAATAAATTTTCATTTCTTACATATTAAAATCTTTAAATTATTATAATTATATGTATGTGTGTGTGTGAATAGTTACACATCATAAATATGATGCACACACACGTCACATGTATATAAAGTTTTGTCTCTTTATTTCATAAATTTGGAATATCAATGGTCATCATAGATTTTTCACGATATAGAAAAATAATATTGAGTCTATAGTCGAAACAACAGGCTAAACTCTTAGAAGCAAAATGCGAAAATTAAATGTCCTACCCTAAAAATTAAACTAGGTATGGAAAATTTTTGAAATTTAAGAACTGTAAAACTGCAGTATAATTTAGTAACTGCCAAACGACCAGTCAAACACGAAACTGGAAAAACTGTGTATTGGTTTGTGTACGCGGGTTCTAATAGTATCACAATATGCAGTGCGTCAGACAAAATATGACTTCACGTGCAGTGAAACACTCGTATTTCTCTCGTCCAATGATAGGGGGCGCTTTTCCCAAGCAGCAGACGTCTCTAAATTCCATTCATTCACTACCAATACACAACAACACACTCTTAAATGAAGTCATTGAACCGAAATCATAAAAGAAAATAAAGTCACTTTATCAAAAAATAAAACCTTGAATTCATAATCGATTGCGTGAAAGACTGAATTAATTTCCAAATTTCTGAGGTAGAATAACTGAAAAGGCAACTGTATAATTATTGTTTATCATTTAATCAGTTTGATTCCCACTTTGACAGTAAATAAGCATAGTGATTAAAAATGCACTTTAAATCGTAACTCTTAATCAAAGAAGCAATAAAGAAGTTAGAAAATTCTGTTATATAAGTATCAATGAGCCAAGTTATAATTATAAGGAAAAGTATTTTCTAATCTAAAATGCTTTCATTAATATAGAAACTAGAATAATTTTCATTAAAGAACTTCGGTAAATTATTTCCTTTAATTTTTCAGAACAGAATGATGCAGTTCAAATATGTATATACGTTGTAAACTATAAAATATTTATAGAGTCATTTTATAATTTATATAACTATTATTTGATGTGAGGGAAAATATGTTACACATAATTTAAAACGAATTTGTTCAGTAATTATTTCCTAATTTGCCTTTTGAATGAGGAATTGACATTATTTATAAATATTTTATTTAAAATATAAATTGAGGAAAAGAAGAAGTCATATAAAAATTATTAGCATATTCCAAATTCAGCATATATATGTTTCTAATTATAAAATAATCAAATTTCGTAAAGCAAAACAAAAAAATTAATTAATTTCATATATTATGTAAAAAATAATAGATAAAAACTTAATGAGGATTTACAACAATGAATTGTTATATAGAAAGTTAACTACATTTTTTAAATCGTATTTGCTTAGAATTAAAAAAGAAATGTAAAAGCTATATCTTTTCAAATTATATGCTTTTTATAATCATGATCATCTGGAACATTTATTTGCAAAATTTAAGGTAACTTCATCAATTATTTTGTTTTATAAAGAAGATATAATATTTTTTATAAAAAAAATTATTAGAAAGATATTCATTACAAAATAATTACATAATGGTCACTAGGATTAATTTTAAAATATAACAATAAAATATACATTGATAAGTATGGGTATGTCTCTAAAACTTTTATATAATTAAATAAACATTTATATCTCCTTAAATCAGGTTTTGACGAAATCTCGTTAATAATCTATAATGGTACATCTTCTGAAGTTTCAGTAAATTCTCTATTTTTGACAAATTATAAATGACAGAATATGACAGATTATAATTCTTCTTCTTACAGAAAACGAATTCAATACGTATTAAATATAGTTTTACAGAATATTTTTACATTTAAATACAAATAAAGCATCAATTGGTAATCCATACTGAACAATAAGAGACAAATGCTGTTTTTCTGCTTTCAAAATGATTACCAGTCAAGAGGAATAATTGGAAATTTTCCAGATGACTTTCCTCTCAATATGTAATATTACACTGAAAAGCCCGTTTAGTAGGCAATGCTTTGTAAGTGTTAAAAAACGTTTCAGTAGTTTACAAATGTTATTCTGTTCATCACGTGTAATTTTAAAATGTAACAAATACATGGCGCCTGGAATGTTAAAAATGGGAGGAAGATGATAAAACTCATATATTTTTCATATTTTGTTTCCAATATTTAAACAGATTCTTTCCATGAGCATTTCCATAAAATTAATAATTCATTCAGTACATTAATAGTTCATAGTACAGGTCTTTCATCTGAATAAAAATATTTCAGATTAAAGACCTTTGAATATGAACTCAACATATTAAATTTTAATCAATTAAAAGATATAATAAATTGCTAACGCAAAGCATTTTCAACGCCATGTCGTAGGCAACCGAACGATCTAAGACTGTGATAAGGTGTTTTAATATCCACTGCATAAGTTACGTTCTGGGTGTAAATTTTACAGATAGATACACTATTTACATGTTGCAAGGGAGGAAACCAGAAAAACTACCAAGCAACTTGTTCAACTAAGGTGCATGCGCAAATTAAAAGCGAGACAACCATCTCCCATTCTCAGTGGTTTTCATTAAACACGCATGATTCTTTATGCTCAAAAAAGCATTATTCTACCACGAGGCAACGAGATATAAAATTGATTCTAATTCTTAAATAAAATATACTTGTTCTAAATTATTTTGATTTTTTAAATTTAAAACGGTGTTCGCGTGACACATGAAATATTATTTGGCAAGATTTGGTTTGCTTCGTAAAATAGAATGAAACTTTGAGCAAAAAAACTTTAAAATAAGATCTTTTTTGTGCAAAATTTGATGAAGGTATGTCGACGAAACATATTTTACTACGCTTGAGGCATTTATGGTTTTACTATTTTTATTAATTTTATTTTTTTGTTTCATTTGGGAATCCCTTATTTTAGAATAAAAACATCCACTATTTTAATATATAGTCTTATTTGAATTAATGTTTTTATTAACATAACATTCAAAAAAGAAAATATTTATGTAGTTCTTGATTATTTTGTGAAAGCCAATTTGTCATACACTGTAATATATTATAGAAAATTCTAATTTTTAATGCAGCAAAAGAATTTTTCACATAAGGATGTATAAACTTTTAAACAATATAAGGAATTACATGATATATCAGTAAATCCACCCTAGTTTCTAGGGCCTTTTGATTTTAAAAATTCACTCTCAATGTTTATCAAAGGTTGTCAATTAAAATTTCAGTCCCTTGACTTGTCTATGATTCAAAACTATGGATTACTTGGTTTATTTACCAAATTTGAGTCGTAGATGTCGGCAACAGGACTCACAAATCATCCAGTTAACAACCATTATTTCTCAGAAAGAAAGCCTCTGAAAATGGTTTCTATTATGATTGACAAGCCATTTCCTTTTATGTCGAGAATAAATTTATACATTAAGTGAAGCGGCGCACGAAAAACGCGAAAGTGCTTCACGATAAATGCGAAAACGGTTAAACACCCGAAATCTGAAACTGAACGAAGCACACATT
>JAJQOW010001836.1:0-31999 GCA_037975125.1 Latrodectus hesperus | reverse complement strand
CCTTTTGAGTCCGGCGTCACCGTTTAAAAAAACTGCTCCTAGGACGGCGTGAGAAGATGACATTTCCTACTCCTTTGACCGAAAGGGGAGGGTCATTTTCACCCCATTTAAATGCTGAAGTTTTCACCGTGGCGAATCTTTACCTTTTGAGGGAAATAACCTGCGCTATATCTGCCGTAATTCTCATGAAAATGTAAATGTGTTTACCATAAATACTATACTTATCGACAAACTATCGATTTTTTTTCTATTCGTTGTTTTACATACCACATTAAGAAATGTTATAAGAATTAAGATTATATACATGCATTTGTGACACAAATTTAGTCTGCTTCAAAAACTATAAGGTTTATATTAATTTATTACAGAGAATTTTCTGAAATAATTATTTAAAATAATTACAGACTTCTTTAAAGTAATGAATTTGCATTTAGTTATAATAAAAATTGATAAGCAATAAACTAACTGAATATTTCAAAAACATTCTTAAAAGCAGCCTGCCTGATATTAAAATATGCAAATAAAGATATTTTGAACAAATATTTCCTTTTATGAATAAGTACAAGCAAATTGCCGAAGTTGCATTTGAAAAAGATTAAAAGTAATCTGTGTGTTAAACACAGTAATGATTTCAGTTTTCTTTTGATTTAAGTATTTTTATTTATAACAAATTTCTATTTAAATGGATTAAAATATATGCTTTTCTATCTTTCACCTTTAGCTTAAAAATGGAATTTTCCTTTCTGCATGTTTCTTTAACTAAGTATGAAACGTTTTGCACAATCAATGTAGCCAGACGAATCTTGAGTTTCTCCTTTATATGTAGCATTCAGGTTGATTGTTTAATAAAACTACATTTATCATACAATAAATAGTAATATTCGGTTCATTTCTCAATGACTGAGAACTTGAAAATGTTGATTCAAATAGTACATTCCAAAATATACTCGTATTAGTCTCAGAAAATATTTTTATAAAATTCTTATCAGAACAGTAGCAAGAAAAGATTAGCTTTATATTGGGAATAAATACTTATCTTCTGTGTTTTAAGCTTTTATGCTTCTATGCTTATTAAATTATTTTTAAAAACCAAAATCGTGATTAGTTTAATTTTACACAGAAATTAAAACTATGTAGAAGCAAGACTGACACAACTAAAACGCAACTTTTTTAAATATCTACTGTCATCTCAATTTATGATTGGAAGTATTTTCATATTTGTTTTATTTCTACCTGCATGTTTTTGTTGTGAGATTAAAAAATAAAATTTTTCAATAAGTAATTTTAATTTTACTGAGTTTCACTTGATTTATTCACAAATTACGAGTTTTTACTTCATCATGATATATTTACTGTAATGCTTGTTGTAATATATATATATATATATATATATATATATATATATATATATATAAACAACTTTAAAAAAAGAACCATACAACTTCTCTTTCAAGAGAATAAAAAAATAAAATTTTTTAATCTCTTGGTCTCGTGGTCTTGGAATTTATAAAGTTAAATTCCCTACTGTTTTCTTTTTTTAGAAATATATTGTTTGAATATCACTCTTCCTTTGAATTTTATAATGACTTCATCAACTGCAAGTTCTTCAGACGGATGATAATGTTCCTTAAAAGATTTATTTAAAAAATCAAAAATCGTTCCTAATTTCCACAATCTGTTTTATTCTTCATCAAGTTTTGGTTTATTCTTAATGTCTGTAAAATGTAAAAATCGCAATACATTAAAAAATCTATCACGGGACATAATTTTTCTAAAAACAGGAGTTTCAATCAATTCATCTGTTGACCAATAATCTTTGATGTTATCTTTATCTATATGAACCATTAAAAGAATAAGTCCTATGAATTTTCTTTTTTACTCTGGTGCATCAATGTTACTCTACTTAGTCCCCTGTTTTCTTTTATTACTTCCTGGATGTAATTCTAATATTTGGGAAGCATATATATTTGTTTCATCTGCAATAAAGTTTAAAATTTCTTCTGAAAAAAATAATTAAAAAAATTCATGTTCCTCAACTAAATCCTTTATTTTCTCAGAAATACCATAATCCCCTGTAAATTTAAAAATGATAGGCTTATCATCTGCTTTAGCCTTACGCCAATCAAAATCAAATGACAGATGAATTTGCATCATTATTGCCGTCAAAAAACTAATATCCTTGCATTCAGATTCATCACAGCAATCAGAATCACTGTCTGCAAAATTTTCTTCTTCTAATTCTTCTAATAAATTTTTAGTTTCTTCATCAGTCAACCCTTTACACATGCAGCCATCAAAAATATTTTTTTAGTGACGAAAAAAGTAACTGATTACAATGTAAAAATTTGCTAAAGTGAGGATGAATATGCTTCCCTTTTAAAAAAAGGAGCCAATGAAAACCATTTTTTGCCAAAATTCCCCGCTCAGACAAGTCCCCAATTTTTATGACTTTCACACACAAAAGAGCAGCAATTAAATCACCCTCAACTGTGCGAAGAAATTTGAGTGGGAAAAAGTCAGGCGCTTGAAAGGGGGAAAAAGTTCATGGTACAACTGTTGTATACTACAGCCATCTTCTGAGACACTCACTTTCGTGGTACAACAGTTGTACCGCCGGGACGAAAAGGTTAATTGTTTACAAAATTAAACTCTTTTAACACAATTAAAATCAATAGATTACAATTGATAAAAATTATAAAATATATATTGTATTTATTTCAAAATGGAAATTCTAATTGAAAAATGGATAATTATGATGGTTTGGTTTTTTTATTATTATACAAATTTTGCTTTTAAATAAGTGAAATGTCAATTAACAATCACACATCAATTATAATGATCATTAAGATTTGCCTTTTATGATCATACAAGTTTGAAAAAACAATTCAAATTACATATAAATCTGACATTAAGCAAGAATGTATTAAAAATAAAAATGACTAGTGTACTTTAATATGTTGCATGTGGAGTTATAAAAATGAAAATTAAGACAATTAAAAATACTTAGTGTTTTCACATGTGAAATTGCAGGTCTTACATGTAGTTATGATGGATAATTTTTATAGCTTTCTATTCATTATACAAATAATTATACACAGCATGAAGTAACATGAATTATATACCTGAGATAAAGCACACAGACAACAACATGAAGAATGATGTTGAATAAATGATATCCCCAAGCATCAAGCTGATGAAGAATGTAATTTATGCGAAAAGTTAAGACACATAAAGGTCGATATGATTTATGACTATGCTCCTAAAAATAAAACAAAACCATTATAATTTTTTATTCATGTATTATTAATAATTTACAAAAATTTTTGACACATTAGGTCTCTAAACTATGTGTACATCTGAGAATACCAACTACGGAAAATTATTCTTTATTATAGTTATACAATATAAAAGAGGATTATACAATATTAATAATTATTCTTGCTTTGTTGACAGCCAATGCTTAGCAACATTTAAAAATAGTGTTACAGTCTTTAAAAAATGCATTTCATACATATTGTAATTTGACAAAATATTATAACTAGACAAAATGTAACACAATTTAAAATTAAATAAAGATTTAGGAATTCATGTAAAACATGAATTACATAAACAAACATGAATTTTACATAAACAAATGTTAATGTAAAACATTAACATTTAGAAAAAAAATTATTAAAATTAGAATTAAAAAACTGTTGAATCTTACAGATGTTTGCTATTTTGATAATAGGGAACATGCTGATTTCAACAAAAATCTAGTTTTAAATTACAACTCCATAGTTCACTAAAGGTTTTTTAATCAAGGAGTTAAGAGATCATAAATGTAAAGAATTTAAAATATAGATTCTTAATTTTTCACAGGAAGTAAGGATAAATTCTACTTTGAACCCCTGTTTTAGGGGTTAAATATACAAATACACTATATAAAATTACTATTAACCAATAGAATACAATTACGATCTTTTGCTTCAGATATGTCTTAATTACAATATTAACCTTTTCCCACAGTATTCTTGATAAAAAATATATACAATGATCTTAGCCCCTCTATCTCTCCCTAAAAATATTTAGCCTAAATTTAAAAATAAAAAAAAATTATATTTCTATATTCAGCATTTTCCTAAAATTTCTATATAGATTATAATTTATATTATGGATATTTTCATTTACAAAATTAAACGACTCTGCAATCATAAATGCACTATTTAATATCATTTTCATTTTCACTTCCTTTTAATATTTTCTTTTAATTAACTTATTTTTCATTAATAAACTTATTTTTCATTAATAAAATCATTCTTGCATTTGGTATTGAATTAATTACCAAATGCAAGAATGATTTCCATTTCCTATTTTTCTTTGTAAAAAAGTTCAATAATTGTTTAAACTCCTGAAATCTTTCCTAGAACAAATGTTTTATTACATTTTGTTCTTAAATGAAATCTTCCAATTTTTATAAGATGATTATTATACATAAAGTGTGATATATAATTTCTGTAATAATAAAAAAAATATTAAAAAAATATACTATCTTATCAATTACACAAAATCAGTGTGATACTTAAGCAAATTTTCATAATAAGTTTATACATTGTATTAATAAAAAAACGTTACTTTGAAATTAGAATGACAAGAAAATGTTATTAAAATGTAATCCATTAAGGAAAAAACTGAAATAATTTTCTGTTAGTTTTTCCAGAGGATTTATTTAAAATCAAGGAAAGAAAGAGGAAAGAAGAAAAACACATTTTCAATATAATTAAAAGTAATTTATATTATAACTTAAGATTACCTTGTGGATAGGGGTTCCCCAAAAATCATTAAAAAAAATATTTGATATTGGAGTTGAAGGTCGTAAATCTTTGTTATCTTTTATTGCAGACATGTCATCAAATACAAAACCACAATGTAATGCATTATAGTAACATATGAATGCAGCAACTGAAACTACAGCAAAATGTATAAATCTCTGTGATTTATGAATAACTTTTGAAGCCATCTGAAAAAGTTGAATATATATTAATACAGGATAAATTGGTAACCATATCATATAAATGCACACATCAATAAAATGTAACTAAACAACATAATAATCAACACTTCAAGTTAAGACATATATATATATATATATATATATATATATATATATATATTAAACTTAGCTAATTTAACTTAATTTATAAATGCATAATTGTGGGAATACTTCAGATGTTGAATTTAGTATTATTAACCTCCCTTCACTGGACTATAAAAAATAATTCTTATATGGCATAAAACTTAAAATTTATTAGTCAATACTGATTAATTCATTAATATACTAATTAACTCAAATATTATGTGCATGTGTTTGTATTACAAGTATTATTTATCAAAAAATTATATTCCACTAACAGTAATAATGATTTTAAAAGAATGAAGTACCTTTCGATACATATTTCAATCCCCATGTTTATACTTACAAGTATTTAAATATTCGTCAGGATGTTTAAAATTCATCTATTTTGTTTAGGTCCTACAAAATGATATTTCTGTAACATAATGCATGACCATATGTTGCTATATTGCACAATCATTTTTAAATGCAAGAAATATTTGGCTGCTAATCTAGTAAGCAAACTTTCTAAATGTTATTCACAAAAAAAACTGATTTATGATTGCTAAACGACTAGCTTGTTGCAATGTCAGTTACTACAATCAATGAACTGAACCAATGTGTGAAAGTGTATGGGCAATGGTACATGCCATTTAATAGTTGCTTTATTTAATATGTAGGCATATAAGTCCTGTTGTTGAAAAAAGTGGTTGTTCCAAGTATTGATTTCTTAGGATCTATGCTTCGAAATTTTTAGAAAAAATTTAAACCCTTTAAGTTTGAAAATTTAACTATTTGATCATTTGCTGAATAAATATCATTCAGCTATGTGTATTTCTTTTCAGTGCAGCAATTATTACAGTCAGTAGTCTACATCTAACAAGAGCAACTTCAACTTAAGATTTTATCGAAAATTTTTAATTTTTAAATATTGTCCATTAAAAAAAATCAGCCTTTCTAATAATTTTCTATTTCTTGACTTAATACCTAGGCATATAAATGGTAAAACTTTCTTTAAAAAAATGGTTGTTCTGGATATTCATTTTTTAGAATTAATGGTTTTGAATTTCTTGAAAAGTTAATGTGTTATTTGCAATATAAAACATTCATTCAGATATAATGGTTTTAATGGTCAATAATGTATATTTGGCAAAAGAGCACTTTAATAAGATTTTAACAATTAATATTATTACTTTTTTACTAAGAAATAAATGAATACAATATACCCATGTGATAAAGTTAACAAGCCAATAGCAAATAGTTGACACAATTTCAATTCAAACGCGATCGATTACAGAGTATTTTCAAGGCAGAAAAAATACAAAAAACAATATTCAAATATATACATGTTTGTGTGTATGTATAATGCAACAATTTTTATGTCGATACCAGAATGTCATCGAATGCAGAGAATGAACAACTGGAAGCTCAAAATATTAAAAGAAACCACTGGAATCTTTTCAACTCATATTTAAAATATTTCTAACCACCAAAACTGACGTTTTAGAAAAAAATTACGATCACAAAATCACAGACAGAAGAAAAAATAAACACGTTTTAAAATAAAATGAATAACTAAGTTCTCTTCTTTGAAGTTTAGTGCTTATTTATTTACAATCTAAATTAATTTAAAATGCACCAAATAAAAATATATAATAAAAGATACATAAGCTTAACTTATGAAAAAAACTACAAAACATTTTACTTTAAATTTTCGAATCGAAATCAGAAGCGAGAAATGAAAAGATCCGCGAAAAAATTGACAAGGTAAAAAATCCTTATTTGCAGTAGCATCGATCCTAAAATCCCAGTTTATTGTTAATAATAAAAAAACTATAGAAATAATTTACAAAATTATCATAACATTAAACATTATATTACATGGAATAAAATCAGAATATATTGAAAATATGCGCAAAATCGCTCTTCTAAATAATTGAGAACGAAGAATGCTACATAAGGAAGGAAATAATACGGCAAAATATTGAAACACAATAACAATATAATATGGAAAATTACAAAAAAAAAAACTTGTTTGTTTTCAATATTTTTCTTTAAATAATAGTAATCTCGGAGCACGAAGAAATGAACATAATAATTCAATTTTAAATTAATAAATAAACATGCATATATAAAGATCATTTTGATTTTATGCTATTAAATACAAAAAATCATAATGTGAAAATAGATACAAGCGCGAAAATTCCAAAAAATTCCTCCTCATTTACCTTTCACGCGACGTCAGACGCTCACGAGTTCGACGCCTAAAAACAACAATCCCATCCGGACTGTCCGGGAGCTGCAGGCGGATTGTTGATTCAAAAGACATCTTCCCGGTCTTGATCCGGCAGGAGATGCGCAGGAGTGGAATAAAGAACGACCGACAAAATGTGGATTCAATAGAACAAAGGCATTCAGATGCCAGGCTTCCGCAGAGACAAAAATCATAGGGACTTGAATTAGAACAGCTCTCTTCGTTTTGATTACCGCTAGACAAATGGTGACGTAACTATCTTAACTGTAATTAATTTAGACTAACACGAGGGGAAACAGCTTTTTGTAATCATCTACATTAAAACAATGTAATGAATGCAAAAAGCAATGACGCGAAAATATAATCTTTAAAAGAAATTATTGAGAATATTCATTCAGAAATGAAATTTTAAATTTTGACGGTCTTTTTACTATTCTCGCTTTTATTTTAAATAGAAACAATTGTAAAAAACAAAATGAATAAAGAATACTTTCCACCTCCTGTATTCAAAACTACGATGGGCACTTAATAGCCAGTCAAAAATAAAAAGTTTCATTGTGGCTCAATACGCCTACAGTTTACTTGGAAGCATTCTTTCGTAACGATAACAGAACTCAAAGAGTAAACATATTTCGCATATGCATTTAAATTCTCAATTTGACATCCCTTTAACACATGTTTCAATTCGTTAACCGACTATAGATTATATTTTTACATCATGTATAAAATCAAATATAAAACATTAACTACTATTCTTTAAAGCAACTTTAGAAGTAAAAGTAAAGTATGCAAAAAAATATTTAAACTTTTTTTTTCTGTTTTAGTCATGTCACACAAAACTTAAATGATTTAGAGTGAAACTCAAATTGTTGAGTGGAGAAAAGAATTTAGTTTGATGAGATATTTTAATCGTGATTGTAACTCCCGACGGCGTTACAAAACTGAACAGGCGAAACCCAAATTTTTGTTCTGTCTTTAGATCGGAATTGATAGCCATTGACGAGGCACTAAAATTTATGATCTCGATTAACAGTACTTGGGACATCTGGATTTACTCAGACAGCAGGAGCTCCATTCAATACCTAAGCAGATGGAGATGCATTAATGACAGGCTCAGCATGGACATTGTAAACAAACTTAAGAGTTACTCTTCACACAATGACATTCATCTACAGTGGATTCCCTCCCATGTGGACCTCCACTTCAATGACTTGGCCGATGAATTGGCTAAGAAGGGCTCTGCTGAAACAACTGAAAATGGTGAACTACTTACGTTTAGTGAAATTTTCTCAAAGGTCAAAGCCGAAAACAGCAAGACTTGGAGGATCCCACCTACTCATGACAGGTACGAACAAAACATCCTGGGACTGCCCTGGAGCTGAAGGGCAACAGGAAATTGCAAACTACCAATACCAGGCTCATTACTGGACATACTCGCACCCTTACATTCGTTCAGGGTCAGAAAGTGTTCCCTGTGTGCCTCAGGTGTAATTTCCACCTAGCTTCACCGGACCATCTGCTCTCCTGTCTGGGTTTGGAGAAGAGAGATCTTTTGAAGACCCTGCACTGGTTTGGGACTTTCTCTGGGCGAACGATCTACTGGACTTGGTCTAGATTGTACTAGATCAAGTGGAATAAGGAACAACAACAACAAATGAAAGTATCTTATAATGTTTGCGAATTTTACAGTATTCTATCAAATCACAATAGACAAGTTTAATAGACATAATTCACAAATTTAAAAACGAGATCATTTCCCTAAGAATATTTGAGTGTAACAAATAGCCTGATAGTCAAAAAGTGTAAGATATTTAAATATCAATATCTTCTTCGTTTCTTTCAGTGAGGCTTCAGCGAGCTTTGGTCATGCATAGCAAAAGAGAAAAACCAGAAAACTCCCAACCACCCAGACTAATTTGATTGTTGTTGTTTACTAATAACACTTGGACAAGCCAAGCTCGCTATGCTATGCGAATTAAGTCGATTGGGAGCGTTTTTCATTTTAATCAGAGCACCATGAAGGTGAAAGTACGACTTTGCTCTAGACACATACCATAGGTACCCGTTTATAGGGTAGGCAACCATTCACACCTCATTCATACAAGGAAAGGACAAAGACAGAATAGATATAGAAAGTACATCCATGCCCGAACCGGGATTCGAACCCAGGACCTCCTTATCCGTAGTTCAGGCACCTGACCACTGGACAAGTTGGTAGCGATTTTTAATGTGCATGTAAAAAGCAGAAATGAATATATATCTCCCGTTATTCAACATTGGCTACAATCGAATTTGAGGCCATCTACTCTGAAAGCACGGTCGTAGAACAAAGCCAAAAGGTAACCCTAAACGAAAAGATATTGCAAAAAGTTGCATTCGTAATAAAAACAAATGAAAGCTTATTTAATACTACTATACTAATAATATTAGCTAATTACAACATATATATCACAGTAGCAAAGGTTTACACACACACACACACATATATATACATATCCCTTTTCAAAGTTGGCTTAAAATATACTCCATCATGCATGATAGAACAGTTTTCAACCCAATTTGCTCCAAAAAAACTTTTTACATAACATCAAGGACTGATAAATTCTTTAATAATTTCGAGCAAGAAAAGTAAGTGCAAAACAAAATAGAGCAAATAATTCGAGTATATTTATATATACTCGAATTTTTTATTTGCTCTATTATATTATTTCCAATTATATATATATATATATATATATACATATATATATATATATATACATATATATATATATATATATATATATATATATATATATATATATATATATATATATATATATATATACATTATATACATATATATATATATATATATATATATATATATATATATATACATATATATATATATATATATATATATATATATATATATAAATATAAATGCAAAATCAGAAGTATAGCTAAAAGCTCAAGAATACATAAAATATAAATGCAAAGTTAGACATATAACCAGAAGCACAAGAATACATAAAATTTTATGTTTTAAGATTAGCAGTACATTTAGCGCAAAAGCAGCTAGAATACGAAGCTGGCCATATTGGTACTTTATTCCATTTATATTTATATTTCTCTAAAGTGTTTTCAATGTAATTATTTTCATTGTATTTTTTCAATGTGTTATTTTCCATTTGATATTTCAATATATCGTTTTCCATTTAATATTTCAATATGTTGTCTTCCATCTGATATTCTAATTTTTCAATGTATTATTTTCTATTTGGCATTTTTCATTGTATTTTATCTCATTATGTTATATTCTTTGCATATTTTATAAATTATACTATTAACTATATATATATATATATATATATATATATATATATATATATATATATATATATATATATATATATATATATATATATATATATATATATATATATATATATATATATATATATATATATATATATATATATATATATATATATATATATATATATATATATATATATATATATATATATATATATATATATATATATATATATATATATATATATATATATATATATATATATATATATATATATATATATATATATATATATATATATATATATATATATATATATATATATATATATATATATATATATATATATATATATATATATATATATATATATATATATATATATATATATATATATATATATATATATATATATATATATATATATATATATATATATATATATATATATATATATATATATATATATATATATATATATATATATATATATATATATATATATATATATATATATATATATATATATATATATATATATATATATATATATATATATATATATATATATATATATATATATATATATATATATATATATATATATATATATATATATATATATATATATATATATATATATATATATATATACATATATATATATATATATATATATATACATATATATATATATATATATATATATATATATATATATATATATATATATATATATATATATATATATATATATATATATATATATATATATATACACACACACAGAACAAATCCGATTCACATACAAAGAAAATAATCAATTATGTTTTGAAAGAACACGTTTATAATCGAGTTATACAGGAAATTTTACATATTTACTTGATTATGTATATATAGTAGAAGTTTGACATATATACTTGATTATGTATAAGTTTGATCACATTTTCATCTTTAACACATAAGTTGAATTTTGTTCTAGGTTCGATTCCAAGATAAAAAAAATTACAAAAACGCAGTTCTTAAAAAAGTAAATAATTAAAACAAGAAAAGAAAAAGCTAAGTAATTTCTAAATTAAATCGCAAGGCTTCATAAAACGCATCTTCAACTAAGAACTTAATATCGAATAACTTAAAAAATTTTGAGACCTGGAAACCGCCTAATAGCTATCATCTTTATTTGCAATTAAGTTAAACACTCAATTTTAACCAAAAGCTTTAATGACGAGTTGAATAAAATTCTCAGAAAATTGAAAATTAAAATATCTAAAAAATTTTTTTCGTGTGTCGGATGGCAAAATTAAGATTTAACAAAAATATCAGATTTTTATTTCCTAATCTTTTAATAATTAAAGAAAGAATTTGATAGGGTTTAAAAATATACTCATTTTTATAAATTTTCATCACTTTTGATGAATACTTAATAATATTAACATAATAAATTTTTGAGAAACATTGGTGAAGTAACCTTTCATAAGTGTATTTTGTTGGCCAAATCATTTTCAAATTCTAAATAATTTCAGTATTTTTTAAAATTCATTTACATAGTTTCCATTAAACAGTTTTATTATTCGTAGAAACCAACGATTTTCATTTGTAGTTAAAATTGAATTTGAAGCAAAATTTTCATGGCATTACTCTCATATGTATGTATATATTATAAAAGTTACGATTTTAAGTCCTGCTTATAAACGGAAGAAATTTGATGCTGAGGAAACTACGATACCTTTTTCCATCGCTGTTTAGTTTTCTACGCATTTGTACATAATCCTGAATAATAATAGCATTCATTGCCTTTGAAAAGATAATGCGCAACCTTATAAAGTTGCAAATTTTTGTACAATGAATTCCATTATGAAAAATTTGGATAGCTTTACTTATTTATTTTTTTCAAATATATGCTTAGTTAGTGATTGTTATGAGAAAATTAAAACATATTCAAGATAAAAACCTCACGCTTATTTATCACTTCTTTCGCACTATTGATTCATTACTTATCAAATTCAATACAGTAATTTAACTTTATGCATTATCTGTATAGTATATTTTTTCTGTTTATTCATATACACTAGTGACCTTTATGTGATTTAATTTGACAATTTCATCTTAATGTCTAAATAAAATTTATAAACTCTAAATAATTCAGATTTTTAAAAGAAATTTTTATACATTATGAAACACATAATAAAATTATATTAAATGCGTTAGGAAAAGTAAAAAGTGTATGTTTTTTTTTCTGATAATAAATAATATGGTTGTTATAACATATATACACATATATTTAAGAGCCAAATATAATTTCTCAAATCCATTGATTTAATTACACATTCAAAATTATTTATTTGAGAATTTTTCTTCACTAGAAATTTCGTTTTAAGAAAAGTTATAATTATTTCAAATAGGCATTTCTTTTGGCACAAAAAAGTAAATTATATTCTAGACAAATGTCCTGGTTCTATGTTCATTTCAAGGCTAAAATTCCCTGTCTTGTGCAACTGTGATAACCATGCAGTGAATATCAAAATAATTAAAACTTTAGAGATAGTTTTTATTTTCAAACTGTGATGTAGATTATACATAAATCTCAAGACATGAGAATCTATTACCTCAGTTAAACAAAAATTGCCGCCCTTTTATATAGGTAACCAAAAATATATTCAAGTGGTTATCTACTATTTGGGAATTAGTTGTTTTTTCTATGAGTATCTAATTACGTTCGATATGTATTAACACAAATTTACAATTAAGGAAAATTTTAAAAAATTTAAGATTTTTTAAAACATCTTTTTTTTAAAATGTTATTCATTGCATGTGGTTATCAGAGTTCCACAAGACTAGGAATTTTCAAAATTTTTATAAGCACAATAAAACAAATTTGTTTTCGTATCAGTAAATGAAATTCAATACAGCATTTTTACTACTATTAAAAATGTTAAGTATTTTATGTAATGTATTCAATTATAACATTGCTTTTCATTGTTTTTAAATTTTCGGTTCCGTCGTTTGGTAGCGCATTGTGGATTGCCAAACGGATTAAAGCTGTTGTACAGCACGTTAACGTCTAACGCATGTTTTTTTGAAAGATCTTTTCATAGTTAGTGAATCGTATCCACGTAAAGCAAGGGAGAAAACCAGAAAACTTTCAAGCATCCACCCCGACAGACGCGTGCATGCAAAAGGCAGAAATTAAAATCCATCTCCAGTTGTTCAATATTGACTGGTATCGATCTTTTATTCTGAAGGCGTCCCACCATTAGGCCACACTAATGATGGGGCATTTCCGATTAGGTCTTTTTACCTTACCCGAAAAAAACACCAATGGGCGACAGTAAAATATGTATGAAGAAGAAAAGTCATTATCCTCAGTTAATTTATTACATCTGTTAGAAATCCAAATGCCGCCCACCCTGTCTAGTGGTCAGAGTCCCTGACTACGGATAGGGAGGTCCTGGGTTCGAATCCCGGTTCGGGCATGGATGTACTTTATCTATCCTGTCTTTGTCCTTTCCTTGCATGAATGAGATGTGAATGGTTGCCTACCCTATAAACGGTTCCTATGGCAAGTGTGTACTGAAAAAGTCGGACTCCACACCAAATATGGTTCAGTTGAAAAAGTGGAGCAGCGCACTCCATATTGCCAGCCTAGCTGGCACACGACAGCAACAACAGAATTCCAAATAACTGGAAAGCTAGGCCTGAATAATGACATCTCAATTTTATCTATTATCCACACTAAAAATAATTATCATCATAGTAATTATTTTTAGACACTCCAATTTAATAGCTTCAGATTCCGAAAATAAACTTTTCATGCATCCCACTCGTTTATTTTTTGTCAATTATATACCATCTTTACAAAAATTTAATACGTTTTTTTGTTTTTTTAAATTACAAAATTATATATAAACCAGGTCAATACGCGCAGAAACGAATGAACTATGAATATCAATTAAAATTGAATCCAGAATAAAGTATTGGAAATTTTGATGCAGAAAGGAAGAGAAGTTGTAGTAAATAACAGAGAGAAGCTATTTTTCTTTCTTCCTTTAAAAATACATTTATTTACATTCAAAATTGATATTTACAGACTAATCATCTGAATTCTAATTTTTTAATCTTTTGATTTGAAATTTGTTTCTCTATTTCAACTCGTGGTTATCGTGGTGTTGTTTCAAATTTCTGACTAAATAGGGAAAAAGTAACAAGTTTCGAATTATGTCCGGTCAAAGAATTTCTTTTTGCAAATTTAAATATTTCTAGGTGTACATTAGCCCAGAGGTGTATATTGAATTAAGTACATTTCTGGGTTTAATGTTTATACTTTGCATCCGATATTTCGTTATCGGCAACAATTTTTCTGCTGAAACTATGAGAATGAAACATTATTTTTAAAAATTTTTTCCTAATAAATTATGGAACGATATTCCTTTGTTTGTAGTTCAGATAATCATGAAATATTTATATAATAATTTGTTAATTTCCTTAAAATTTAAAAATCACTTTCTATCATCGGTAAATGAAAAATTGAAAATGTATAAAGATAGTTTTATTTTGATTTATTTCATGGTTAAAATTAAATGTTATAATTAATTTTATCTCATGTATTTGTATAGAATTAATATTTTCTACATATTAAAACTATAATACTATCTTTAATTCGGATAAATGTTAGAAGAGCATTACGGATAAACGTTCTAATCTTTATAATTCATAAAATAATATACTAATGAACATTTTGGTGTCCGCGTTATACCATAATTATGAAAAAACTCGTGAGCCTAGAAACCTAAGATCAATCGGAAGCTTCATACAAGATGAATAGCAAATATGCACTACCGTATTTTACCTTGATTTATTTCACAGCCAAAATATAGTTTATAAAGTTTTTAACTAGAATATTCAAGAATCACCATTATCTTCAAAATGTATAAAATTCTCACAAAAAAAATTGGAACCAAAAGTTGATATATTATAATGAAAACAACATAAAGATACTAGATATAAAAAAGTGACATTAACAAATTTTTTTAATATGATTCTAAGTTACTGAAAGAAACAAAACGCTATCAGTGATTTATTGGTTATTACCAATCATAAATTACAGTATGCCACAATTCACACAATATTGCATATGTGAGAGAGAGAAACTATTACAAAGATATACCATAGTGAGATTTTCCAAGAGTGAGGCCCTAACGCTTATATCTATGTAAATTCCATGTGTAGGGTAATGATATTTACACAAAAAAATACTCTACAATTTACAAAAAGAAAATTAAAATTATTAGATTTAGGAAATAAATTAAAAAAATAATTACAAAGTGTTTTTTACAAATATAATAGTTTTACTGCAGCAATGATACCAAATTAAATAAATTCATGTATACATAAAAATTTTATTCGAGAATATCTCAGAAATATGTAAAGGATCTTTTTTTTAAATGAACAGGGAATATTTATAAAAAAGATTCTTTACATATTATGTATTTAATGTTCTATAGCAGGGATGGCGAACCAATGGCACGCGTGCCACAAGCGGCACGTTTGAAAATTTTGATGGGACGCACAAAAACAAAATTATTTTTTAATAAAGTAATTTTTTTGACAGAAATGAACAAAAAATTATTAATCTAAACTCAATTTATAATTTATGATATAAATTTGTAGTATTGAATACTTATCTTAGTATGCTAACTAGAAACGTCAAATTATACATTTTATTATTAAAATATCACATGAATTCTCTCGAAGTATATAAAGATGCGCATTAGATAAAATATTTTGCGTATCCAGTTTCGCCTTCTAATGTTATTGCCGTCGCAGAGCTCGAATCAGACGACAGACTGCATTAGTCATTTTTAGTAAACCGTCGTCATTGAAACTTCAGTGACTTATAATAAAATATTACCGTTTGTTGTAAATAGATATAGTGTTATTTTTAGGTAAATATTTTTACATATTATTTCATATTTTATATTCTGCATTCGTTTGCAAGAACATATATTGCGTCAAGACTTAATTTTCAACTTGTAACAACCATAAGTTATTAAAATTTACTAAACTTATAATTTATTTTGCTTACTTTTGAACAATATAGTTTAATATTTTGAGAAATTATTGTATCATTAAATCAGTGTAAAATATAGAAATAATTTTTAAAATTACCTTGAATTAATATATTATTTATTATTTTTTTGCTTTGATAGTATTTTTAGTACTTTAATATGTGACAAAATATGTTCTTGCAAACGAATGCAGAATAAATTATACAATAACATTATTAAAATATATTTTTTTTAGAATTTTTTATTATAGCTAGTTCAATGAAGAAATCGAAATTATCCGTAATATGTAGTAGCAGAGAATTTTAAGTTTGGTGGGCCGATAGATACGGTATGATAGAAAAGGTCAGTTAAGCAATTTGTATTTTATGTTCTAAAACTGTTATCTGTAGAACATCTTCATTATGAAACCAACTATAAATTTCTTCTCGATCGAAGTGTAGAAGAGCAAACGGTGTATATATCACCTACCTTAAAAAATAAAAATGCTCAAACTACTTCTTTAATAAAATATACTGGAGCTCAAACAAAACTCCTGCTAGATATCAAGTTTCAAAACCGATTGCTCAATATGCGAAACCTTTTAATGAAGGCGAATTTTTAAGGGATGCTTGGCTGCAATGTGCACCATATTTATTCAATGATTTCGAAAGCAAAGAAAAAATTATCCAAAGAATTCGAGACAAGCCGATGGCAAGGAATACAGAGAAAAAAAGAATTTTGGGTATGGTGGACAATGTTAATTTTCCACAAAAAATTTAAATAAAGTCGTGCGATTTTAAATCCTTTGGCTTTGATGGGTCTACCGACGTAACAGCTAGCTTAGCAATTTTTGTACGTTATTTTGTTCAAAATAATATTAAAAAAGAGTGAAGCAACTCTCACAAAAAGAGTTATCAACATTAACAACAAAAGGATTAGACATTTGTAATGCAGTTATAGATGCATTGGAAAAAAGAGAAATGTCCTAAAATTGTGTCAGTTACAACTGACGATGGCCTCAGCTTAACTGGACGGGAAAATGGATTTATAAATTTATTTACAAAACGTATTGGACACACAATTCTTGATTTTCATTGCATTATTCACCAACAAGCGTTATGTTTTAAAACAGGTTTAAAAATGTTTGATGATACTTTGAATTTTTTCACAAAATTAGTCAATTTATATCAGCACGGACAATAAATAAAAGAAAATTTCAAGAATTGTTAAACGAAGTAAACTCATGGTACAATAGCTTACTTTTATACAATAATGTACGCTGGTTAAGCCGCGGAAATGTTTTGCAAAGATTTGTAGATTGTTTGGAGGAAATAAGATTATTTTTAAATAATGAGAACATTATTGACCAATATAACCAATTATTGGATGTAGAATGGCTAAGTTATATTTTTCACTGATTTATGCTCTCCTTAAATGAAATAAATATAAAACTGCAAGGTGTTAATAAAACAATCATTATAATGTTTGACTTAATCAAAGCGTTCGAACTCAAATTACAGATTATTAATCGTGATATTCTTTCAAATTCATATAAATATTTTTAAAAAAATTCTGAAAGTGAATGGCACGAAAAGCCAAATAAAGAGGCATTAACGAAAGAATTTTCAATCGAAATTCAATCCCTGATTCAGGAATTTTCTTCAAGATTTACGCAGTTTAAAGAATTTGAATAAACTTAAAACTTTGTTTTATATCCTGATGCAATACCATCTAAAAATTAAATTTAAAAGAAGTCCTTGAGTAGTTAAATATTAATGAAATAGAAATGGAATTAGTTGAATTTCAGTCAGTGCCTAATGGAACCAAAAATTTGTTAATTTAAGAAATGATTTAGAAATTATTGAAAGTAATCACTTATTGGATAAAATAAATAAAATTGCAGAAGATGAAATTCTAACCATATGGAATTCAATTCCTGACACGTTTCCTTGTTTAAAAATATTAGCTGAATTTAACAAGGCAATTTTATCAATATTTTCATCAACATGGGAATTTGAATCTCTATTTTTAGAATTAAATTTTATAAAAAAATAAATATAAGAATAGAATGACGGTTGAATCGAGCTCTGCATGCGTACTGTTGAAATTAACTAAATATGAACCAGATATTGAATCTTTATCATCTTTTATACAGCAGCAAAAATCATATTAAAAACAATTGTTTTTTAACGTGAATTTTGTTTCTAGCATATTGCTTTTTGTAAAGCATTGATTAATAAAAAATTGTTTACAGAAAAATTGCTTTTATTTGTTTATTTAATTATACTTACATATAGTTTCACCACGTTAACATTTTGAATGAAATTTTATAATGACATGCATGCTGCTAAAAAAGAATTTTTATAACTTCGTGGCACGGACATCAAAAAGGGTTCGCCATCCCTGTTCTATAGCATTCTAAGTAAGGCAAATCCTGAAAATATTTTTTATTCTTTGATTTTGAAAAATCTTGAACATAAAGAAAAAAAATTTGAGTGTATGTAATGGGAGATAAATATGTTAAAGTCCCTGCTCTATATAAAAAAGTGAAAATTTTCAATTTTAAATAAAAAAGAAAAATATATTCAATAATTCTTGCAACTGAGAAATATTGTAATTTGAAATCATCTCAAAAAGGTATAATTTCTTTTTGGTTCACTGTACATTTATTTTATTGTTAGAATAATAAGTTTTCACTAACATTCTCAAAAGGAAATATATATTACTCAAAAATAAAAAAAACATATATAATAATTTTACTTTTATAGATACAATAAAATAACACAGCTCCCACTATCTGCTTCAGAAAAATTTATATAACTAGATTTCTCAATCCTTATGATAATAAATATTAAAGAATATCATAAATGAACTAGTACTTTATAAGTGACAGGTTTCAAAAACACTGCACTTTGATATTTAAAAATGATAACAGGTGCAACAATTCTATTTCCCAATAATATAATGTGTTAACATGGTTAAACTGAAAAGTTCTTTACTTGAACTTCATTTTGCATCATCAGTTTAAAAGTTCTATATTTATTTGATATAACAAATCTCTGTAAAAATATTTAGTAGCAACTTTTACCTAAAACTTGCATTAATTTTGATCTGAAATCAACAATCAATGATTTTCATAAAAAGAATAAATATACTTCAAAAATGTTTTATGTTACCAGAAATTAAAAATTAAATATATTTTAAAACTTCAAGATGAATCTTAACCTCTCTCACAGTTTTCTAAAGCAAAAGAATTTGTCAAATAAATTTAAACATAAATGCTATTCAAGATATTTGAAAGTGCTGTATGACTAAAACAGCAACAATTGATAAAAATGATTTTTTTAAATTGTTGTTATTCTTAATAATCATCAAATAAAGGAGAATGAACTGTTTCATGTTTAAAATAGCTGCAGAGCAAATTAAAAATTTTTGTAAATAAAAATGATTTTAGCATTATATCCAATTGGAATTAATAGATATTATCCATATAAAATAAAGGGTCCAAGCTTGCATGCCTATATTTTTCAAAAAGCAATTTTCTTCTATTGCATTGTGATTTAAATAAATTTTCTGATTGCTGGTAATTAAATTGAAGACATTTGCTGATTTAAATATAAATATTTATTATAACTTATTACTCAGCACCGTATTTAATTTTCTAGTTGATTAGTTTTATTATTTTTATTTAAAATAACTAACATTTAAAGTTTATTAAAAAAAAACTACTACATTAATAGCGAAAAGTGAACATAATGGAAAATGAGAATAATAAATTATTAGTGCTTTTTTATCAAGATATAAAAACATCTAAAACATTATCAAACAATAACAGCATCAATCATATCTTTATGTATAATCTTTAAAACAATAATATTGTTTCTGAAATATTTGAATTTCACTATTCATATACGACAATTATAAATTGATTTAACCGATTATCTTAGTTAAACTATAATCAAGTTTGATTAAGAAATTAATTTTTTCATGGTAAAAGTTAATATTAGTGAGTTTAAGTTTATAACATATTAAATTTTAACTCAATTAAAAATTGGTATTGGTATGTTTTGGGCTAGTCTTAAAAGGTGAAAATTGGACATAAGTGAACAAATCATATAAGGCACACATGAGCAATTCAAAGGGAAACCAAGTGTGTGAAATTAGATAAATAACTGTAAATCAACTAATTTATAACTTCTAAAATTTGTATTGTTATGTAAAGTCTTAAAAAACAGTAATGACACATTATTTTTCTAAAATGTATTTTGTTAATTAAAAAATAAGCATAATTTTACTGAAATCATTCAAATATTAAACCTTGCATATGAATGTACAATCCAAGATCTGCATAATGCAGTTCTATTAGCTCAGGAAGATAGAACTTTAATAAAATAAAATTGAATTTTGACATTGAATTTTAATAAAATAAAATTCAAAATATAAAATTTCATAATTTAACTTAAACTAAATTTGTAATATTTTTATTTCTATGCTTATTTTATTTACTATAATTGTTTACATTTCATTAGCATTTAGAATTCAAAAATTTTTTATTGCTTATTAATTTTCAATACATAAATTGTAAAATGAAAAGTCTTTGAACTTAACAATAATAGATGTGATTTTAAATTCACAATATACATACACACAAGTTTCAATCCATGACATTTTTATTACACAAATTAAAATAGTTTATTCAGACAAAACTCTTGTAAATTTTATAAACTTCAGTAAATAAAAATTTTCCTTGTAAATCAGAATGAGATTAGGATTTCTTATATAAACTGTTCTAGGCATACATGGAAAGGAAAAAATACTATTGAAAAGAAGGATGTTGATAGGAGTTTATGAGTTGCTTATGTATTTGCTGAGTGTTATAAACATGATTGTAAATGCATTGAATACATTTATAAATTTGTATGATAGCTTTTAATGGTCTAGATTATCAATAATACTCTGCTAATATACTAATATATATATTTATGTATATAATTGGTTAAAACGTTAAATTCTGTTTACATCAGCATCAAATGCTTACCACATACCTTTCATATTTAATATTATTAATATAACAAAATCTGGTTGCGTCATAAAACATCAAGTAAATAAAAAATTTTTACCCCGACTAACAACTGGTTAGTAGCAGAACTGCAGTCTTTGGAATGGAAGGTCTCAACTTAAATCTTACCTGCTGTTGAACAGGAAATGAACATATCTGAGATTTAAATACGTGTCTGCCATACATACATTTCTACTAAATAGCATTTTTCCTGGGGCCTGAGCAGCTACCAGGCGCATCGGTAGGCGGTGGATCACCGAACGTCCTGTAGGAATGACAGGATAGCCTTGAATATAGAATCAGAGGCAGCGAACCAGCTCCCGTAAACCCTGGTGTTATGCGTTCCGTGCCTAGGGCTAATTGGCACCGCGGTATTGGTGTCTTAACGGAGCCTCTAGTTGCCTGGCAAACTTCTAGAGTAATTTGCCTTGCCCAGTATCTCAGGCAATGCTGGGTGGACTTATATAACCTGAACTTATAAATTGTTATCTTGTGGCTGAAAAGACACAAGAAATAACAATCCTTCCTGCATCTACAGGTGATGCCTCTGAAGTTGACCTTGCTGAAAAAGACAAGTGAACTCAGAGGCTGTCTTGTAAAGGGGCAGTAATGAATCCTTCACTTGAGGTAGAAATGACCTCCAAACCATCTTCTGGTGAAAGTCAGGAAGCTATCCCTAGTATGACTGACTCTCTGACCAGATGGGACTATTTCAGCAAGACCCTATCTGCTGGAAATGTCATACGCAAGAGGAAACGGCAGAGCATATCATTTATGAATGCGAGGCTCTTGCCCTCCCTAGATTAACCTCTTTAGGCATCATCGATACTAGAGAGTTACACCTAGACTCCATTAAAGGGTTATCGGATTTTATTAATAAAGTGGGTGACCCGAGCAACTGGAACTAGGAAACATTGGGTTTGGAGTTAATGATACAAAATGCTGATAAAAGCAGAGGTGCCCAATGACATACAAACCCAATTCTAAGAAGAAGAAGAAATAGCATTTTTTGTGTGACTATTTGGGGAGTTTGGTTTCCTTCCTTGTGACAGATGGATATGGTCTAACACTAAGGAAAACCCTGTATGCCAGATGTTCAAATATCTCATAAATGGCTACAGCTGTTAGGCTATCTATAAGGTTGCATTGAATGTTTTAAAGAATAAATTCTATAACCCATAAATCATAATGAATTAATCTCTTTGAATAAATCACTAAGCATAAGATATTCTCAAGATTTCTATTTCTTTGGGTTCTATTCTCTACTTATACAGTGCAACTTTTCAACTCATCTTTTCATCAAAATTGTTAAACTTTTTAAAATATCCTATAATATATTTTAATTTACTTAACACAAATCTAAGTATTTCTACATATGATTTCATAAATCCAAACAATTGTAATGTAATGTGTAATTGTAATAATGTAAATAGTGTAATTAGAGAAAATGTAATTATTTCCCAAACATAACTAATAACTTTTGAATTTGGGATTTTGATAACAATCAATATCCTTTTTAGCACTCCTCAGAGAAAATTTTAGAAGTCTATCTAAAAGAAGCATTTATGCTACATTATAAATCAGATTCAAGACTATTCTAAAATGGAAATCTATCTCCATATTGTAATGCAACAATAATACAATCAAATATTCCTGCTCACAATATTTATTATAACTACACATCATTATATGGAATGATTACAAGCACAATCCTGTATGTTATTTTAAAAATTAAAGTTCCCTTTTATTTTTCTATGTATTTTATTGTTAATCTAACCAGAAAAATATTTTTAAAAAATATTTAAAACATTTTTTACTTTTTAAAAAACATACAATTTACTTGATTTAAAATATCTTTGTAAACTCAATCATTTATAAATTTTTATGTCCCATTGTAAAACATTTTAGGAAACTAATTTTATTTAACATAAATGCCTCTCCTTGCAGATCCAAGATTATGATTGGATATAATTTAACCTATCTATAAATTATACAATTGTTAATTACAACATATACAATATTTCTACAACATAACAATATCTTCTTTCATTAATATGGAATACCTATTAATGATATTTTGTTCAATAAACAGTATAAGGATAAAAATAAATGGTTTTCTTAAGCAACTATCAATATCATTAAGATCAGCAAAAGTAAAATTAATTAATCCTCAATATTTTATATTTCCTCATAGTTATCAAAAATTTAATAATTTACAAAAATTCTGATATTTATATAATGTAATAATTTTGATATATTGTATCCTATAGCAATTTTTATACACAATAACATTGAAAATGTTCATTATGTATAATTTTATTTACACATAATTTAAACTACAATGCAACTATGATCCTGAATTCTGAAAATTTTATAAAAAAAAATTTAGGTTTCTCACAAATTTGCAAAACTAAAATCTAGAATAGTACTTCCAATGACATACTAATTAGATCAAAACATATCCTTAGCATAAATGTTCTAATCTATTAAAAAATATATATTTTAATAAATTATTTTAGTATATTACTATCAAACAAAAATTTTATTACGATTAAAAATAAACTGAGAACTATCAGAGTAAAGTTTATTTATAAATAGCAAAAATTAGTCAAAGTAAATGCAAGGACTTTTTACCTCTCTCTTTGAAAAGTTTTGACTACAACTGCTTGATTGAAACAGTTAATGATGAACATGTTTTGAAAATTTTTGCAGTATTTAAATGAATACTGCATAAAACAAATGTGCAGTAACTTTTTTTATGAAAAATAAGTAGGAAAACCAATCTTTAAAATAATACTATTAACAAATTCATAACTTACTTCTAAAAATGCTTTCAAAGCAATGAAGCCTGTTTGGTATAAGAAAATAATAGAATACTTTTATAGTATTGTCATACTCTGAATCATTACTAAACTAAGAAATCTAGTTATTACAAATAATACTAATTTAAATTAAATGAAAGTAGAAACATCAATTTCGACTAAAAAAATTGAGAAATAAAAATTTAATTATAACAATTTTTAATAGGCAATTAGCAAAATATGAACTCAATAGCTATTTAGAAGAAACTGGAGTGAAAAATTCAAAAAAGAAATTAATTTAAATATTTTCGTACAAAAAACAAATAGTTGAATAAATTAACAGTATTGAATCAAGATGTTTATTGATCAAAAATAAAGAATCATAAAAATTTAGAATCATAATCATCAAAAATAAAGAATCATAATCATAAAAATTTCATACGTTTTCAGCAAAAAGTGACATTTAAATTTCTAACTAACAATGATAGCCAAATAAACTAAGATGCAAATTAGGAAAGCCGTGAATTCGTTTACATTCATGTGAATAATAACTAACACATAATGTCAATAAAGTAAGCCCTTATTTTTAACTGCGTAGAATACTTACAGTTTTAAAATATGTAAGAAACTTAATAAGAGTAAAATGTAAAGAAACAAAGGCACATTTCCAGAAAAAACCACTTTAAAATCATGAAAACATTTGACAGCAATCATAAAAACAACTGTCAAAGAATAAACAATCAAAAACGGATTTTAATCCGCACAGCACGATTACGAATATAACGATTAATCGAATGATTGATTGATAGTTTGGTTGATGATTTGCTTCTCAGTCTATGCTAATTATTTTTATAACCTGGAATAATTCAACTGATTTGGTTACAAATAAAATTTCCTCATTTGTTGAAAATATTACTTTTTCACACATCTTAGAAAAGGTAGAGTATCAAGAAAAAAATAATGAAAACATGCAGTCATGCATACATATGTGTACCATGAACATGAATATATATATATATTGTAACAACCAATCGCCAGAGAAGCGAGTGACGTCACCCATGTGACTGCTTGCGTTATTATGTAATCTAAAACCTTTTTTGTCAGTATGCATCCGGCACTCGCCGAGCAATGTTTTGATTTAGTGAAGAAATAAATATATTTGAACTTCTGTTTTTCAAATTCATTATTGATAATTTCTGTCTTCAATTTAAATATCGCGTAGATATTTCGGCCCATAATTTTATTATGTTACGTTGAAAAGAATTCCATTTTTATACATGATCGAGAAATCGAATTCGGAATTATTCAAATAAAAACGAAACGTAACATAAGTGGCGCCCAACGTGGGGCCTGAAGATTGAAATTAAAGTTTTATTGAAGAATGGATTTGTTGAAACAGAAACGAAAAGGGCTTCGAGCATCCTTTACAGTCTGCGGGAATAAAATTCAAGAAGAATTCCTGAAACCAGAAGTAGATAAGAATGTTATTTCGGTTTTATCCGCGCAGTTAGAAGACAAATTTCAAAGATTAGAAGTTTCTCAACAAGAAGTAGAAAACGAAATTTTAACTTCAAAAGATGCGGAACGGTTATATGAAGAAGATTTCATTACAGCAGAAGAATATCGTGATAGATATATTGAACTTTTTGAAAAATGCCGTAAAGTAACTATGAAAACGGAAGTCTCTCAAGATACCTCAAATAAGAAACAATTCAAGCTCCCGAAGTTAGAACTAAAGCGATTTTCCGGTGAGACTCGAGAATGGCTTGGTTTTTGGAGTCAGTTCTCCAAAATTGATGATGATGAGAGAATTCCACCAGAAGACAAGTTCCAGTATTTGCTACAGGCAATAGTGCCAGAATCGAAAGCAGCAAGATTAGTAGAAAGCTTCCCGCCAACAGCGGATAACTATCCCAAAGTCATAGAACAGTTACAGGATCGCTTCGGGCGGAGTGATCTACTTGTACAAGTTTACGTCAGAGACTTGTTAACTATGGTAATGAGAAATGCCTCTTCAAACCGAACTAAAACGGATTTAGCTGTTCTTTACGATGAACTGGAATCAAAACTGCGCGCGCTGGACAGCCTAGGAAGAACCCAAGAAAAGTACGGGGACTTTTTAACTCCCCTTGTGGAATCGTGCTTGCCTGAGAGTGTCCTAATAGCTTGGGAAAGAAATAGAAGTACACTTGACGGAGGAGTACGTTCGTTAGAAAATTTGATGTCTTTTCTGAGACAAGAAGTTCAAGGACAAGAAATGGTTGTGCTCGCCCGTACCGGGTTTGGAGCTCCCCGAATCGACAAACACAAGGAATCCCGTGAAGGGAATATTACTACAGCTGCCGCCCTTGTAAGTACATCAGAAGCAGAAAATCAAGGTAAGAGGAATTTTGATTGTCTTTTTTGCAATAAGAAACACCCCAGCCAAGATTGTTTTGCTGCTAGAAAAATGCATTTTGATCAAAAGATTAAAATTCTTAGTCAGAAAGGGGCCTGTTACTCCTGTTTGAGAACAGGACATACCTCTAAAAATTGCAGGGCTAAGGTGAAGTGTTTTCATTGTAATAAAAATCACTGTACTCTTATGTGTTATTCAGATAAGGAGAACAGTCCTGCCAGTAAAAACGAAACTGTATCTACAACTGTATTGTCAAATAATTCTAGAGTAGAAAATGTTTATTTAATGACTCTTGTTGTTAAAGTTATGAATCAAAAGAAACAGTGTTTAGTAAGAGCAGTCTTGGACACAGGATCCCAACGTTCTTACCTCAGTTCAGGAATAGTTAAACAATTAAAGTTAAAACCCAAAAGGTCATTATCTTTAATACATGGACTTTTTGGTGGTCAAGAAACGAAACCCTGTTCTCATGAAGTATACGATGTGAAAATTGCTAGTTTGAAAAATGATTTTTCTTGTAAAATTGAGGTTTTATCTGAAAACAAAATTTGTGGTTTTGTTCCTAAACTGACTGATATGATGACTATTCATGAACTGAAAGAAAAAGGGATTATATTGAGTGATTTCGAAATCCCTAATTATGATATAAATCTTTTGATTGGATCCGATGTGGCAGGAATGTTGTTAACTGGTCATTCTGTGAAGTTAGAATCAAGTCTAGTTGCTATTGAAACCCGGCTGGGGTATACTGTTATTGGAAAGCAGAAATTAAATGATAATTATGATGTAAATAATGACTCTGTTTTATGTGCTTTATCTTTGCATGCTAATAATTTATCTGTTAGTGAATTTTGGAATCTAGAAAATCTTGGTATATTAGATCCTTCTGAAAACAGAAACATAAATATTGTACACTCTGAGTTATTAAAAGATTTTCAAGAGGGTTTGGAAATACTCCCTTCTGGTAGATACCAGTTAGGTTTGCCTTTTAAAACAGATACTTCAAGTTTGCCCGATAACAAGGAACTAACTTGGAATAGACACCAAAAAATGTGTAAACGATCTAGAGATAAAAAATTAATTAAGGATTACGAAATGGTGTTTAAGGAATGGGAGTGTCTTGATATAATTGAAAGGGTACCCCAAAATGAAATTATAAGCGACAGGCAATGTCACTATTTACCACATAGGCCTATAGTCAAAAACGAAAGCACTACTACAAAATTAAGACCAGTCTTTGATGCCTCTAGTGGCAAGCCGTCCTTGAATGAACTTTTATATAAAGGGCCAAATCTCATTGAATTAATCCCAGACCTGATTGACCGATTTCGTTCATATCCCATTGGCCTGTCTGCAGATATCGAAAAGGCTTTTTTGCAATTGTCTATTGCTCCAAGGTACAGAGACTTTTTACGCTTTTTTTATCCGTGCGAAGATGAAATGGTCATTTATAGACACTGTAGAGTAGTTTTTGGGGTTACTTCCAGCCCTTTTCTCTTAGCAGCATCCATCTCCCATTTGCTAAACAACACCTTTGTAGAAAACAACGAAATAATTGAAAAATTAAGAAAATCATTTTACGTAGACAATTGCCTTTCTGGTGTTTTCAATATCAAAGAACAAGAGCATTTTATTTTAACAGCTATAGAAGTACTTTCACGTGGATGTTTCAACTTGCGAGGGTGGGAGAGCAATGTCAAGTGTAAATACATTACGAAAAGTTCTGGCACTACCAATGTTTTGGGAATTTTATGGAATTTGGACCGTGATACTTTGAAATGTAACTGTGATATTAAGGTTGATCCTTTTGTTTTAGAAGTAGGTGGGAAAATAACTAAGAGAGTAATTTTGGCTACGATTCAGAAGATTTTTGATCCCATTGGCTTATTGTCAGCGGCAATTTTACCCATAAAAATTAAATTGCAAGACATGTGGAAATTAAAACTATCCTGGGACTCTCCTTTACCCACTGAAGATCAGAATAGCTTTAAAAGATGGATTAATGATCTACATTTACTAAATAATGTTGAAATAGCCCGCTATACAGAAATTAATGACTCGACACAAATGCATGTATTCATGGATGCTAGCAAAGTAGCTTATGCCGCTTGTGTTTTCCTTAGAACTATCACTTCCAATGGAGTAAAAATTTGTCTTTTAAGAGCTAAATCACGAGTAGCTCCTTTAAAAACTATTACCATCCCAAGATTAGAGTTATTATCCTGCACCATTGGAGTAAGATTAGCTCATTCGATCAAAACGGCCCTGAATTTAAGTAACTTAAAAACAGTATTTTGGAGTGATTCAATGGTATCACTATGGTGGATCCTGGAACATGGAGATTGGACTGTCTTTGTCTCCAATCGAGTTAAAGAAATTAACCAATTGGCACCTAATGCCGAATGGAGACATGTCCCTGGCGTTTCCAATCCCGCCGACATTCTATCGCGAGGCTGCTCTATTCGTCAATTTTTGGACTCCCGTTGGTGGGAGGGTCCCGAGTGGCTCAAAGAACTACCAGAAAATTGGCCTGAGAATAAATTAGTGTACGAACCAAACAAAATCGAAGTGGAAAAAAGAATCGTTAAACTTTGTAACATTAATCTTAGTGATACAGAACCAGATTGGTATGCCCTCAGATTTTCTAGTTTCAATTCTATTCTACGAATGACTGGTTGGATGCTACGTTTTACCAGCAATGCACGAAAAAGAAGTTGTGAAAGGAATTACGGAAACCTTTCGCCCGAAGAAATAGAATCGGCAGAAAAAGTACTCATTCGTCTTGTACAGAGACATTTTTCCCTCTTCCAAATAATTTAAAAAATCTTAATGCAGTTAAAGATGATGAAGGTACACTTCGAATTAAAACTCGAATAACAGAACGAATTGACGAACCTTCATTCCTAGCCCCTATTTTACTCCTTGATAAAAGCATTTTTACTCAAAGATTGATAGAACAATATCATATTAATCACTGTCATGCAGGTACCCAGATTTTATTAAATTTATTACGTTCAAATTACTGGATAGTTAAAGGGAGAAAAACAGTAAGGGGAGTAGTGAGAAAATGTATTCCTTGCCGACGCTTCAAATCTAAGCCTTTTGTTAGTGATCCAGTTACTCTACCAGCTGACAGAGTGAAAGATGCTTCTGTATTCGAAGTAATTGGACTTGATCTTGCTGGCCCCCTTTACATTAAACATAGAGACAAAGTATGGGTAGTATTATTCACCTGTGCCATTTATAGAGCGGTTCATCTTGAGTTGGTTTCTTCATTGTCCACAGAAGCCTTTTTAATGTCTTTGCGAAGGTTTATTGCCAGAAGAGGAAGACCACGTGTCATTTACTCCGACAACGGCACTAATTTCCATGGAGCTAATGAAGATTTTCGACTGTTGAATTGGGAGAAAATTACTCGAGAAACAGCCCTCCAACGTATTTCTTGGAAATTCAACCCTCCAACCGCGAGTTGGTGGGGTGGTTTTTGGGAAAGACTGATTAGAGTGGTTAAAGATCTTCTTAAAAGTACCCTCGGAAAGGCTGTACTTACATATGAAGAATTACTTACAGTACTCTCAGATTGTGAATCTGTTATCAATGCACGTCCACTCACATATCTTTCAGAGGACGTTGAAGATATAAAGCCTATAACACCAGCCATGTTTTTGTTAAACGATCCCAAGATAAGGAGTGTAACCACAGATATTGATGAAGTTGAAGCCAAGCATTTTCGAATCAGAATTAAACATCGAGCCAAAGTAACTGAGCAATTAAAGCTGCGCTTTCGAAAGGAATACCTTGGTCAACTTATACAGCGTCTAAACAGAAGGTGTTCAACTCCAAAAATACAAGTTGGAGAAATCGTGTTAATCGGAGACGACAATAAAAAACGTTTGAACTGGCCTCTTGCTAAAGTCATACAGTTGATTCCTGGCAAAGATGATATCGTCAGAACTGTGAAATTGAAAACACAATCCGGTGTTTTAGTGCGACCTATACAGAGGATTTTTCCCCTAGAGATTTCAGCAACTACTGATAAAGAGGATGTCCCAATTACATCAAATGTGAGAAGAGATTCCTTTTCAGATGCTGAAGGAAATGATTTGTCACCGGTATCAGAAAATGACATTTCCAGTGATTCTCTAAGAACAATTTTGCTCAGTGATGATAAGGACTTACCAAAAACAACCAGAACTGGACGATTAGTGAAAATTCCTCAAAAACTGAATCTGTAATCTTATAATTGTGACTAACTTTTTTCTTTTTCATTTAGGTTTTGTTTTCTCCCGAAACAAAAGGTGGGAGGATATGTAACAACCAATCGCCAGAGAAGCGAGTGACGTCACCCATGTGACTGCTTGCGTTATTATGTAATCTAAAACCTTTTTTGTCAGTATGCATCCGGCACTCGCCGAGCAATGTTTTGATTTAGTGAAGAAATAAATATATTTGAACTTCTGTTTTTCAAATTCATTATTGATAATTTCTGTCTTCAATTTAAATATCGCGTAGATATTTCGGCCCATAATTTTATTATGTTACGTTGAAAAGAATTCCATTTTTATACATGATCGAGAAATCGAATTCGGAATTATTCAAATAAAAACGAAACGTAACATATATATATATATATATATATATATATATATATATATATATATATATATATATATATATATATATATATATATATATATATATATATATATATATCATATATATAATTATAGATAGCAATACATGTGTTACAAAACATATAAGGAATATGATATTTGCAATATCATTTTTAAATACATACCTAATGTTTTGCCCTATATTAATTTGACTAACATTTCAAAAAAGCAATGTAAAAAAAAGTATACAGACATTTAAATTATCTTTGAAGATAGGAAAAAAAGCATGAAAAGCTGTTTCAGACAACTAATTTGTTTTATTTTTGTAAGCAAAAAATGTTTTTTAGAAATTGAATCAGAGGTTTAATATAAGTAAGAAATAAATGGAAATTTTCATAGTAACCAAAGGTAAATACAAATATTAAAAAAACACAAAC